>JAQIXU010000282.1:0-43271 GCA_034701245.1 Strigamia transsilvanica
ATCGTTAAATATCAAACTAAATCAAAATAAATCGTTAAATATCAAACTAAATCAAAATACCGTATTTCTTCGAATCGGAAACGTACCGGGGGAACGTATCGGGGGAAATTTTTCCCGTTTGTAATAAGCCGCGGGCCTCCGATTGCGTGCGGGGTTGACAATTTTTTTGCATATAGCGCGCGGGTGCGCTATTGGAAGATATACGGTAATCAAGTAAACGGTCGTTTTTGCGATTTTATGACTTGTTGAAACACATAACAAAATGAAGGCGGCCTTGCTCAATCTAAGTGGTCATCTCATATAATTTAGAATATACCAAAGCATTTGTGAATTCAGAAACAACTTCAGAGTACTCAGTAAATATGTTGTTGTTTGTATCTAAATTTCAATTTTTTCGTTTCATGTTACATTGGATTGTAATCAGAATTTTCTGTATCACATTTCATGGTGATTGTGTCATGTGACTGTTTTCAGAATCTCGAAATTGCACGAATGCAGAATCAAAATACCTCATTTTGTCATCAACGGAAAATCACAGAACCATAAAAACCATACATTTAATCAAAGCTCCGTTACAGTTACGAGTTTCCCCGTACAGTTCTAGGTATATCAAAGGTTTCCCTAATGAAAAAGTGCCAGCCGCAAACTGTGTATTAACGCTTCTAAGGGCTCAAAAGAAGATAAAAACGAGCAGAAAATTAAAAAATTCTTAAAATTTTTGCACATTGCGTTCAGGAAGTGTCTGGGGTTTGTCTCTAGAGAAAAATATTTTTTTTCTTCTTCTTCTTCTAAATACGATTTCAATAAAACCCAACCACACAAGATTTATAAACCTTTAAAAATCCAATTTTGGTTAGCCAATTTCAAGAAAAGAAAAAAAAAAAAAAAAAAAAAAAAAACTTGTTGTCAAACATTTTATTTGCATAAAAATATTTTCATTTGCTGATCATTTCCTTCACTCACCCTACTGAACACGTTCAATAGCTTTCCAGAAGTGAAAATGCAGTGAAGAAAAGAAAAGTCCTCTGAATCGGGCCCTAACAGCAGGCTTTTCCTGAAGGCACCTGGGCTTTAGTGTATTCAGCAACACCTCAAGTGAATTGACAAAAAGCCCATCTAAAATGATGATATAACTAGCAAGGAAAGTGTGTGTATACACACCCCAAAAAAAAAAAAAAAAAAAAAATCGGATTGAATTCGCGTCGCTTTTTGCACATTGCACTTTCCTTTGAGGGACCTCATCTCACTTTTCCTCATCAAATTTCCCAAAGAAACTGTAGCCGGTGGAAAAAAAGAGCAGTTTGGCCATCAACGCGTGTTTATTGATTGTAGGAAAGAGTTAACAAGAGTGGACAGTCAACCGACTGACCATAGTCGAAGGCGAAGAGCTGTTTTCATGGAGGAGTTGAGTCTCTTATCGATCTGTTCGCCTTGAAACTGTTTCACTTTGCCTCGAGTGCTTTGGTTGACACTCTTGCCAAATCAAATACAACTGTGGGCACAATGGAATCATGGAACTTTTCCCCCCTCTGGTTCTACGCTGCATCATCAGTGCAAAATGGTGAGGACCAGCGCCGAGAAAAGTGGAAAATTGTATCAAACCTGCAGTGGCACGTATAAAGCAATTGGACGTTTCATCTTGTCATTCAACGCTTCCCCATTATCAGATGCTTGTGAAATTTCACAGAAATAAATCAGTTTCTCATGCTATTACGGACCTATGCACTTCCCCTTGCTCGCGGGTGTCCACTGCGCATTGTCTCGCTCTTTTTCTGCTGTTGTTTCTCATTGTTTCATTAATAAATTTTGATTTTTTTTTTTTTTTTTTGCGTAATTTGATTGATAGTTCAATAAATTGGTCACTGAATGGGAAATTTGTTGGGAATTTTGGCATTTTCGCGGTTTTCAGCCTTGACCAATCTTTATAAAATTAAATGCGCATGCGCAAATGCTCATGTGACCTCAATCCACTGAGAACAACCACAACATTAATGGCGGACAGCGAACTGGCTTTTAGTTTGGTTTTTAGAATTTGGGCGTACGAACCGCAAACTGATTGAGCGAACACTGGAATAATGGAAATTCTGTTTTTGGTAATTTAAAATTTGGTTACCGGAAACTGAAATATCAATATCACGAGCACAATTTTCCATCCATTTAATAGCAATAATTTTTTTTTCTAAGGAGTGAATAAATTATTATTTTTTTAAAAATTCGTATAAATGTCGTAAATTCTATGCTTTTATGGTTTGACCACCTGACACATGACTATAGACTTCACCCGGTAGCATAATCAAAGATGCAATAAATCAAGACAATATTTTACCTAAGTTTTCCGACAATCGATTTCATCCCTGACTTGCGAGTTGACAAAACTGCACATCCGTTGCTTGGTGCGTCTTGAAATCCCCAATTCCAAGTCCTAGAGACAAGGAATATGTGATTAAGGAGTCTTATCCTTGCTCGGAGCATGAACACAAATATCATATGCAACTGACTTGCTAGTAGCGATTCTTGACATATATTGATCGCATATTGAATGGTTTGTTTACATTTTGTCAAAACATGGCGGATTACAATATAAATATAAATGCAACAAACACTTGGGCTTCACTGTATAAAGCAATTTCTACGACTGACAACTATTGACAAAATGGAACACTTTATCCAATATTCTATTACTACTAGCAAAAATTCAATTTTTTACACACAAGTCTAAAATTGTTCATTGTATTTGGTATGGAGAATTGAAAACACTAATTTATCAAGAATTCCAAATTTTCATCAATTACCAAGTTTTCGAGATAAGTGAAAATCTTTCCAGAAAAGATCTGCTTGTCTGGGAAACTAAATTCGACTTGTACGAGGTAGATTTTGAGTGTTTTGCGCACTGCAAACTGCAATGTAAACACCGACTCATTGCTTTTCTAGATAAGGTGACGTTATATCATCGTCATGACACACAACACACATGTTATTTATGCGTGCTGCATTGTGGATGATTAATGCACAAGTTTAATTGAGACTTAAACACGTCATACGACGTCACATTTATTGGAAAACTAACACCATGTAAACAAATACATTTTTCCAGAAAAGCAAATTTCGGATTTTCAGTTATACAGAAAACTGCGGCCATGTAAACGTAGTAAATTATAAATAACAGCTGACAAAATACAATAATACACTGGTAGCTCATTAGGACGTGTTAACTGATTTACATTCGATTTAATAAATAAATATTTAATAATTCCTCTGACTTCTAAATGATTTAACGCAATAAATAACTACACTTATGAACACATACACGAAATTTTACTGTGATGAGGTGTCGTCCTTAACATCAAATGACATTTAGTCTTTTCTTTAAAATTCCTTTATACATTTCTCCTTTTTTGATTTTTTGGCCTTTTAGGTTGTGATTGAACTGGTGACAAAAAAATTACTAAAATATTGACAAAACTTCACCTTGCTAAAAACCAACACCATAAACTTCATTCTCAACAAGACACTCCCAAAGCACTCCCAAAATGTATGTGAAGCAATAAAGTGATACTGTCTGTTCAGCTTGTCCAAAGACACATCTTAATCACTGATCATTTTCATTCCACCACACATTAAGTGGCTTCCCAGCACGTAATTACATTTGTTACACCCATGGAACCTTCTACAGGTATCTAAAACATACAAACATAAAATAAACACAAGTAAAGTGCTCAAAGCTTCACCCAACATAAAACCCAACCGAATATCTAATCTATCCTCCAATAACACGCGGGTGCACAACATCCAAAATCCCATTTCACACCTATCAAAAGATTTATTTAGTACTACTTTTTTGTGTATCGTTACATTCCGATGCAGCAACCTTAGCTAAAAGGAAAAGCCCCATTTCCTCATCCCTTTCCCATAAAAAAACAGAAGGAAAACAAAACCTTTCAATTTATACGATCCATTTAATAGAAAGAGGAAAGAGAGCTAAAAAAATAGAAGCATTTTTATAGCATTCTGTTATTTTTTTAAATATATAAAACCAGGAATGAAAGTAAAAAATATCTATATATATATATATTCTATTCAATAATTCATTATGGATACAAGCTGATACAAAGGAGAAGATTTGCAGACGTGGAGGGGGAAAAAAAGGTAAAAATAAAACGAGGCAACGTTCTCAGCATCTGGCCCGTTACCTGGGCAACGGCTGAGCGTCACAGAGAGAGAAGAGATGAGATAGAATGGCATGGAAATAAAAGACGACTCAACGGCGATGACAATTGCAGCGACGGATCGACCCGAAGAGGAGGGAAATCTTATTCCTAAGTCAGAGAAGCGGACAAGTATTTCGCACTGCTTGACTAGAGTGTCTAGCCTCTTCAAAATTGGGATTAATTGGAGGGCTTTCGTGTTTTCATATTTATTTTATTTCTTGGTACTTGAATAGTTTTCGTATTAATATGGAGGCAAGAAAATCTAATTTCATTAAAAATGGAACAAAAATATGTTGTGTACGAGTGCAATGAATAAAATTTAAATTTAAATTTATTTTGCTGTGGGATTAAGCAAACCAGACCTGTTTACATTGAGTTACAATGATTAAAACAATCCACAAGTTTCTACCGATTATTTTTCTTCGAGTTGGGCGTGGGCCTCTTTTAGCGCGTATAACTTTTTTAATTTTATAGTGAAAATCCTAATTTTGTAAACTTGAGTTATTTAGTTATCCCTTAGTTTATTGCCAAAGTTCGAGCAAAATAAATACATCGTATCTTGCCTTTATTGAGGTTATTATTTTTTTCCCATCCAAAAAGTGAAGATGGTCGAATATTTTTGGTGTTGGGCTTGTATAAGGCACATGAAATGCTATTTCGGACTGCGATTTTATTCTTTTTGGTATTCCCGACGTTAAGGATTTTTACTATCTAAATTACCCAAATTAAAATTTAATCTGGAAATCGAGTTTGTATTATAACCACAAGACACGTTTACTGCAGAACCAATATTGAAAAATTGATGATTCCGCCACTCGATTAAAGTGTCCTGCATCCACGATAGCTCGAGCAAATAAGCTTGAATAAACCCAATCGTTAATTTCTCGAATAACCCCAACCACTAACAACACCAATTTGTCTGAAAATCAAAAATAGTAATTACCTAAAATTGCTTATTAGACAAATGGCAAACTTCCTCCACCTCGCCATCTATTCAATCAGCTTCAGTCCTCTATCTCCCATTCCTATCTAGTTGCTATAGCAACCAAACAAATACTCAAGAGTTAGATGAAAGATGAGTAATAGTTGGATTGTGAATCAATATCGCATTGAGTCAAAAACAAGCAAATCAAGCAGCGTTATGACCACTCGAAACCAAGTTTAATTTCATATTTTCAATTAAAGCTCGGGCACTTAAAACGATTAAAGAAAAATGTGCTTTTATTCGCTGAATGTAATCTCGATCAGTTGACAGCGTTGGTTTGTGTTCGTGTCTCGAGGTGGCTGTTGTGATGTATGACCGAGCGAGGCATTGTAGGGTGGTTGGACCTGTGGGCTGTTGTGTTGTTGGGTAAACCTAAAATGGTGGGAAAGTGGATTTGAATGTAAACAGTTGGGAAGAAACTAGAAGGTTAAGGAAATAGAACTAGAAGAGGCTGTGCAGATACAAGATCGTGATGTGCGACAAGGGCGGTTAATTCCACTGAAGGGTCTTTGCAGGGTCTTTGCAACGAGGGCTATTGAAGGGCAGGGGTTAATGGTGGCAGTTTTTCGAGGTTTGCTAAGATTGTCTGATAATTACTTGATTCGTTTGCATGGGGAAGGTTTAATGATAGAAATTCGAGTTGTTTGGAAATTTTTTTTTTGTGGTAGAAATTTGAGATTTTTCTCATTTTGGTAAGAAATTTAAGATTTCTGAATGTTTTTCTAAGATATTTGAGGCTTTATTTAAATAATTAGGTAAAGTTTTTAATTTTTTTTTGGAATTTTGTTTAAAAAGTTGAGATTTCTGAATGTTTTTCTAAGAAATTTAAGGCTTTATTTAAATATTTTAATAAGAATTTAAATTTTTTTTGATAATTTGCCAAGGAATTTGAGATTTCTGAATATTTTTCTAAAAAATTTGAAATTTTATTTCGATATTTTGCTAAAAATTTAAATTACTTTGGTATTCTGTGAAGTTTTTGAGCATTTTTAAAAGAAATTTAAGCTTTTTGTCGATATTTCGCTCAAAAATTTAACTTTTTTCTCGATATTTTGCTAAGAAATAAAACAATATATTAACTATATTACTAACAAATGTTTGACCCTTTGTGTGTACTTTTTCAAAACCATCTTACAAAAATCCGAAATTCTTCTTGCACACATACGAAACCCCCCAAAAAAATATCCAATTTCAAAATGCACTTTGTCGACTGCGACCCAACACACTTGACACGAGAGAAAACTATATCAATCTTAATAAAACGTTCCAAAAAAAAATAAGAAAAAAAAAAATTTGACGAAATCAGACAATAAGACAAGAGTAAATGTTCCTTTTTTTCCTCTGCTGCATCGTGTTGATAAACTAGTGTTGTTGTGCCCTTCTACCCACACCAGGGACTTGTCCTCGTGTCTCAGGAGGTTAAGACGACTCGAGAACACGAATCCTGACACTGGGAAGAAGGAGCTGTTCAATCCATTACGAGCAAAGTCGCTGAAGAAGTAAGACGATGGGGGTTAGCGGTGCACCCATTTCTTCGCAAATAACTTGTCCTCCTCGCTCGCTGATGTGTTGGTTTCAACATCCACAAAGTTTGCTGACCTTTAACAATCGCTTTAAAATTTAAACCTCCAACACCCACAAACATTTCCACTTTTACAAACAAATTTAATTAGAATAATCCCAAATATGGAATTTTTTTAACTTGTAAAATTCGAAAAATAAATATGAGTTGTGATAAGTTAAGCTGATAAGCCTTTAAATTATTAATTCCGGAAAAGGGTTTTTTTTTTTTTTCTTTTCTCTTCTCTCCATACGATAAAGCAATGGGAACATTGAATTAATTGGCCGCATCAGTCGCGGGGGTAAGAAATCCTCTAGCTTGCTCTTGAGACTTGACTCAACTGCAGCTAGAGGAAATGAAGCAAAGAATGCAATCTCACCCTGGCACTTGCTACAACGAATGGCAAAACCTTCAGTATAGAAAAAAAACTGTCATAGAAACAAAAACCGACTCATTCACGCGCGTTGTTTGTATGGAAAAACCAAAAAACAAAATACAAATAAATTTAAAAATAAAAAAATAGAAAAAACGCATTTTTCTTTTTCTTTATTTTATATTACCCATCCGCAAGTGTTCATGAAATAGTTTTTCATCCTCCTCACAAAAAAAAAAACTCTTATCACATTGTAACATGCACAGTCCTATTATCTGCTTTATTCATGTCACACGTCATTTAGCACGCGAGCATTAATTTAATTTTTTGAAAGAAAAAAAAAATGTTTTAGAATAATTTAAATAAACAAAACAATTTTTTTTTTTTTTTTAAATTTGCAAAAATATAATTTGAAATATTTTTTTTTGTTGATGTCCATCTCGCATGACAGACCGCCATATTATTTTTTTACGTTTTCAAAGCACTGCAGGTAAACATACACCCTGGCTCTGTTTTTCCATCCATCAAGTGAAAACGAGTTGGAGATAGGAACTCACTCTGATTCATCAACGATGCAAACATGTCCCTACAGATGATCATAAAGGGAATGTTAAGGGTTAACACAGGCACGCGTTTCTGCTAAATAATAAATAAGTAAAGAGAAGACACCGCGCCACCAATGCATTAGAAATGGCGCAAAAAAACTTTGAAATTTCTTTTTTAACTCATAAAAAAAAATGAAAAACCGTTAAAAAAAAAATATATTAATTGATGAAAAATTCCGTTCATTTCTATACAATTTTTAAATAAAATAAAAATACAAGTAAAATTAAATAAATATTATTTTAGTAACCGAAACGAGAACTGAACGACAAGCAAAATGGTGTTCGGTGCGGATTTCTGACGAAGCCGACAGCAATGCTTTTGGTGTATGTTTTGTCATATTTCTCAATCGATAGGGTCTTGTGAAAACGGTGGGATTAGCTTCAATTACTCCGGTAGGGCGCGTAAGGTGATGTCGGGTCCTCCTCATTTGAAGCTTAGGCATGCGTGACTGATGTTGTTGCAAGGGTACAAATGGAGCGTGTTGTTTACATCGAAATATCGCATTAAGGTGGCAGTTTTGTTTTGTTTTTAAGACGATGAAAAATTGCTTGAACAAGCCGAAATAATTTATTTCCCTCGCTTGTAAATTGCATGATTCTCATGATGCGTTTTATTTCTCCGGTCGTCGAATCATTTAACTAATCACGAGTCCTCAATTTCTAAACACCTGCATGTGTAATGCAACCTTTTTTCAAGCTGCAAACGTGGAAAATAAACTAAAACAATTTCTTGTTTGTCTAATCAAGAGTTGTTACATCAATTGAAATTTCCAATAGATGTCACTAATAAAACCAAGAAAATAAATTCTTTTTTTAAAAATTCTTTTTTTGGATTTCTTTAGCTAATCAGACTGTTTTTCCATTTGAATGGATGCCAAATGCGAATACGTTCAACTGAAATTCGAAATTTTAAACATGCAAATTACCCCCACAAACACAAACAAAAAAATCACAAGACTTTCTTTTTCCCAGCCAATTTCCTATCAGTAGAAACAAAATTTTATCTTGTTTCAAACCGTACAGAGACGTGTGAATAGATTATCCAAAAAAAAGAAAAAATGAAAAACAAGCCATAAAAATCAAGACGCATGAGAAAAACGCGTCCTTTGAAGCATTGCTTCAGCACTTTCAATTGAATTAAACTCGGTTTAATCTACTTTCACATTTGTCAGCTCATTTTTATGCAACTAAACGTTTTTAGATAGCAACACGGCCTAACGAAACATTCTTTGCTCTAAAATTTCTCTCGCAAAACAACACACACACACGATTTTCTTCATATTCAACGCGACTGCAACTTGGATGACACCAGTGATGGATAGATGTACTCTTTCATGCTGACGTAGTAAAGGAAGCAGCAGTGATTCGAACTCGACTTGACACGTGAGAAAAGAATATAAAAGAAGGAAAAAAAGAAGACTGGAGAAGAAAAATATCAAGTAATCTTTACAAGTCGGGGAAATTTGTGGTGAGGGTGATACAAAAGGGATAGAAAAGAAGCGGGCCGCTGTCTCCTTTGTGAAAATGCACACGTGAGTGATGGCGCCTGGGAAACAAAAATGGGAGTTGAATAAAAATTAAAAATCTCTCTTGTGTTGATAAAATTCGTTCTAGACGCGTTGCGTGTTCTCACCGTTATTAATTGTGACTATATAAACCAATTGGGGAATTTTTTTTTGCTAAAAATTAAAAAAAAAACACTCGTAATTTACATTTACACACAAAAATCCAATATGTGAATAATTGATTGATTTCGAATCGTATTGTAAAAAATACACCGAGTATTGACAAACTTAGCATCTTACGACCAAACGAGGCGGCTGGAATAAACGTTTCGTGGACTGCTTTCATTCTGACCACAACCTTGTTTACAAGTTATTAAGTTAAATCATTTAAACGAGCGTAAATTAATTTATTCCCACTATTTGTGAGCTTTTAACTATTTTCACGCAAGTCTATGTACAACCGGCAATTTGTACACCCGTTTAAATGTTCAAAAAACGTTCAGACAGCATTTCCATGACTGCTATTTAAAGGGATAGTCCGGCAATTACGTTCTAATAAATTACATTTGTTATTAAGTTTTCTTCATTTTGTAAAAAAGAAATAATAAAAAATTTAAACGTGATTTAATTTATGGGACTCTTTTTTCTTGAAACCATGTGCACGTGTGAACTGTATCTGTCTTTCCTGGGGGTGTAGTCCAGGAAAAAGAAGAGCAACTGCTGATATAGACAAGATGCAAGTTCCATAAATGCGCTCTTCTATTTTGTAATATTTCTACCATCCCAAAGCACGGCTTTGTTCTTATTAGGCGCCTGTGAGGCGCGATGACAAATAAAGGATGCACATTCCTGCCACGTGAGCCTGTCATGTCAGCCCACATAAATATTGTTTTGAATGCAATATTTAAATGTCTGCATTTCTAGTTATTGTCCCTTCAAGTTCGAAGATGAAACGCCACGCGTTCTCTTGGATAAGTAAATCCCAATCGTTTGCAATAGCGAAGAATTAAGTAAGTTGTTATGAATCCTATAATTGTTTTACACCAGAAATAAACAAATGAATAATATTTTTTTGTTAAAAATAGTCAATTATGCATGTAGTTGCAATCAATTTTGCTCCAAGTGCGCGTAATCCCACAGAGATTAGACGATAAAACAATTGCAGCTAAAACTTGAACTCGGCAACATTAAAATATTTCATCTTAATTTCGGATCGTTAGCCATTTTATTTTTTAAAGCGACACCTTGGTGCGAAACAAGACCCCATTTACACTACGCCGCATTAGTTTATATTGCTCGCCTAGTCGCACTTAATGATGCGATGCGAAACATTACGATAAAAATTACATAAACAATTTTAGAAATGTAAATTTAAAACAAAACCGACAAAAAAATCAATAATTCTCCAAATTTCTCACACGCCGGAATATAAATCTAATCATCCATCATTGCACCTTGGGAACAGCCAATTACTTTTGCATATGTAACATCTTCTTACAAGACGATAAACAAAACATAAAAATAAAAATAAAAATTCACAGCCTCTGAGATGAAAACAACCCAAAAGGGGAAAGCAAAAGTGTGTTGTAATGTTTGTTATGAAGAAAACAAATTAAGCGTTGTTAATGCCGGTAACAAAACCAACTCAACTTATTTTCTTTAGATGCATTGACTCTTTTGGCCTGTGCACATTACAAGCAAATTGCTCGCGCGCGCGTTATGCTGCGCCCTCTCGCGGGAACCGTGGCGCGCTCGTGAAGGCATTGAAAGAGTGGTGTTGGCATTCTCCATCTGATTGGCGGGGAGGCAAGCGAGCTCGGCGTGCGCGCAGCCGAGCGCGCGCTGCCTCTCCGCCATCCGCCTCCGACACGAACCTTCGACGCTTATTTCAGCCATTTCCGTCGCTATATGTTTCTCTTCAAATTTCCCATCAGCTTTTCGAAACTCGTGCAACCGCCACCGGCTCGCGCTGTTTGGCCTCGCTCTTGAGGTAAGTGTTGAACGTAAATTTAATTTTTTTTTTTTTTTTTTTTCTTTTTTTCAAACTTTTTTTTGGGGGATTGGGGAATGAAAAAGGAAAAAATTTATATTTTATTTTTTATTTTTAAATAAATGAATGGTTTTGGATTTTATGTTTTGTGTTTTAAATTGGTTTTGTCAGCTGCCTGCGCGTGTGTATTGTGTGCAACGGGTCAATGTTCGGGTTCATAAACAAAAGTTCGGTTTCCGAACGATGAAACATTCGAGATATGAAAAAGGGAATGGTGTTCAGAAAAATGGAAAATGGGGATAAATAAAAGGAGGAAGTTGTAATGTAAAATTTATCGATGCATTTTTAAATAAAGTGCACACTCGGAAATGGAAATTCTAAAGAACAAAAACAAATGGAAAATTTAATTTGCTAAAAAAAAAAAAAAAAAAAAAAATTTTACTAAAAAAATAATTTCAAAAAAATAAAAATTTAAATTCTTCACAACTTCAGCTTATTAAAATAATTTTTTTTTTGAAATAAGAAAGAAAAAAACATGTCGGAAAAATAAATACATTTCCGACAACGACCATACAAAAAAAAAAGAAAAAGAAAAAAGACAATTATTGTAAGGCAGCAAAGCCGAACCACGCAGCATCTCCTTTTATGATCTCGTTATCTCATTTCCTTAATCAAGTACGACATGCCAATCAGAAGGAAACTGACCCAACTGTAATTCACACTCTCGCATTAACCAAAATGTAAGCGAGTAAATGAACAGTAATAAATAAGGAGCCGAAAATTAAACTCTTGTAAATCTCGCGTTATGAATGTTGTTTATTCACAGCACCGTAACCCAATCGAAAACCAATAGCGAATACAACTTCCTACGTGTGCAATTACATCGATATTGGCTGAAACCATCACCTCAAATAAAACATAACAACAACCCATTCACCCAATCGAATTAAAAATTAAAAGAAAACTTTTCCCCCCATTCTTCCCACCTCCATTTCATTTCTCCGTCACGTGCAGTGCCAAACTAAAAGTGCTGGCTCACCAAAGTGCCAAAAAATTGAGAAATCTTTAGAGTTCTAAATGCTTGTGCAAGTCCCGAGTGAACAAAAGTGCAATCATTGTGTGGCCCAATGTGGATGCATTTACCATTTCACTAAACAGCCTTTTTGCTAAGATCTCTCGGGGTCTACCGCCACCCCCTTCTCATCACGTTCGTGATCGATTTTTTCCCCCATCCGAACTGAAAAACCTGTGTAAGAGTCAACATCATCGCATCTCGCTGCACTTTCCCTTCTTTCCTTCCTTTCTTTCTCTTTTGTTTAAAGAAAAAAAAAAGGGAAAAAAAATGTTTTTCTTTGTAACACCTTTAACGCAGTAATTGCGTTTTCAACTCCCAAAGGAATAGTGAGCAAAGTTCTAATTTCATCGTCGAGTTTATTTACCAACTCGAGTTATTTGTCAACTCGTCATACAACCAATGTCTCGCGGCAAGATGGTCTTGGCAGCTGTCGTGACCTCGCGCACACACGCGGCAGCTAAACAAGAGGCGCTCGAGTGGACATTTGAGCAAATCTGGGGCCATTGAACGTGAACCGCATGGGTCACATCATCACGGCCTCTTTATGTGCTCCGAGTCTTGTTGTTTAGACGTGGAGGAAGTTTAAAATCAAATTTCCTGACGTCATATATCGAGAAGGGCAGGGCGAGAAATGCCAATTGAAACTCGATTCGAACTCGTAAGGAATTCCTGTTTCTGACGACACTCGGGCGAATTTAGAATTCATAGTGAAAATATGCAATATGGTAAATGTAATTCAAGCGAATGCAAATGGGATTAAAATGTAAAAAAAAAAATAAAAAAATCTCAATATTTTCTTTAACACTTGTTCTGCATTCCTGCCCCCTTGGAGCTTTCCTGCGCTACACCGAGAGATGAAATGTAACGATTTTTCTCGATAGATTTCTCACAAATAAATGAAACAACATAAACAAGGCAGTTTTCTCGGTTGGGTTTCACTCGCTTTTAATTGTTTGCATCGACTGTTTTCATTTGATTTTGGCACTTGCATCAAAAATTGTTAATTAAAATTTAACCCTTTTAAATGGCTGCAACTGCAACCGATATCCAGACTAATAATTTGAATACGAGGTGAGTTCTAATTAGAGTTAAGTTGCATTTCACAAGAATTAATAGTGTGGGCGACATTACACAGCGAAGTCAAGACGTTTACTCGAATCCATAAAACTAACAAATATCATAAGTTTTCTTTTTTTTCCTTTCTATTCTGCCATTTCGCATCCCTAATAACGAGAAGTTTATGTCCGCATTTACGCTTTTATGATCTCGAAACATCCTCGCACGAATTATTTACGTTCGTTTGTATTTGCGCGTACGATAAACGCAATTATTTAACACTGAAAAAAAAAATTTGAATGCATAGAATAAGCTGAGCCATGTTTCAAACGGGTCAACAACAAAACATGCATGGAACCGCAAAGCAAGGAAACGCAAGTCCGTACGACGTACAGTTTGGGTCGTATTAAAATCAGGCTTAGGTGGAGCATGGCACAAAAAAAGGTTGGGCTATACGCTCCACTACAGCACTGCGTCAAGCCAAAGATATACTGTAGTATACTGCAATAAGCCAAAGATATACTGTAGTGTACAATTGCGGTCATAAAAATTGTCGCATCTTTCCATTGAGAGCATGGCTTAAAAGTAGCAATTTTTATTTTACCACAATTGTACTGCATGAAGCCAAAAGGTATACAATATATACCGCTGCAGCACTGGTTAGACTTCCATAAAACATCAGGTGCTTTCTGTTTTTCAGTGCCTTTTCTTTTCCTACCAAAGCCCACACTTGTCAGAATGCATATTTCATTGTCGCTCTTGTTAGATCGTGTTTTGGGTAGATTGGCTATAAAAATTTGAATTGGTTCTTTGAATTGGTAATATTATTTGATAACGGGAAATTTAAGTCGATGCTCAAAGACGAGCGTCGTTACGCCCAAAGCCTAATACTTGCCGTGTAACGTCCGCATAACTTTAGTTCAAAAATTTAATCCAAAAACCAATCACGACATTCAGAAACAAAACGGAGACCATCATTTTCAATCTAAGGCCCAATCAATTATTCACGTCAGGGATAATAACTAATGGATGCATTCCTTTAGAAGTGATACAGTTGGACATTTCAGACTGTTGACTTATTTAAACGCTGAATAGTCGCGAGTACACTCATACCCAGTGCCGTATTAACCCATGTAGAGGCCCTTAAGGCCATCGAAATCTTGGGGCCCCCTTAGCACTTTGCAAATTATATCCTAATACATTTTGAACAACAAAATCTTGATAAACCAATTTTATTAAACAAAACAAACATTGATATTTTCAAAGTTATTGTACGATTGCGATGCTGGCACCGTTTCATCACAGCCGGCAAAGTTCTCTTTCAAAATCAAATTCAATATTATTTTGATCCCTTGGCGTGGGGCCCACAGGCCGGTGCCTACTTGGCTTAATGGGTAATCCGGTACTGCTCATACCTCGCTATACGTTCCTGGAAAGTCGGCCACAAAGCAAAATGCTGTATATTGAATCAGGGAAACTTTCACAGGAAATTTCCCAACTTTTTGGCCACATATCGAAAAATTTAGGCCATAAATCGAAACTTAACCATAATTACACAAGACCGTTATAACGAAAAGCCGTATAAAAAAGGGCGTATGAACAACTAAAATAAAAGCTTGGCAACTAATCGATTCAAATTCCTATTCATGATAGATAGTTATGTATATTATCTTCGAATATAACATAACCATCGTACAAGACATGTTTACCTTACCTGTTTTCAAACGACGTTGCTCTCGGGATATTATTTTTTACTTGCAGGCAGAATATGACCCTCATGTCCATACATCTATTAAAATAAACAGAAAAGTATAGGTAAAAAAATACAAATAGTTAAGCTTGTGTTGCATAAAACATGATATTCAAAATGAGCGTACAAGATTTACTCGTGTAGATTATTCTACAAAATTTGAATTTGAAAAGTGACTCTTCTAGCTGATTCCCTACGCTTCATAATTCCATACATCAACTACGTAACCTAATAGGCAATTAGTTTCCATCCCTAACGGAGCGTGAATAGAGATTGCAAATGCACATCAGTGATGGCCGCAGTCTGCATCGCTTCAACTTATCATAGCAACTCAACTCTTGCTTTTATCGTCATTTTCATCTACCATTATAAATAACTAAAAAGTTTACAACTTCAACTAGCACCCCAACTTTCTTAAAATGTTTGCTCACGCGCTTGCGGTTGCGATCAAAGTTGAGCCGTCAGAAAATGCGGCGTCTTGTCAGTAGTGACCACAATAACGTGTGCACAAACACCATGACCGTTACCGGTACCAAATTTTGCTATTTTTGTAGATATTTGTCACCGGAAGATATAAAAGTGGGATTTTTTTTAAAGAAAGATTTAATCTTTTGGATCGTCCACTTTTGTTGGTTCCAGTCCATGAATAAATTAGCAAACGTTTTAAATTTTAAATATTTAAATATTTAATCCTTGTTTATCTCTTGCTTGCTTGTTCTGACAATTTATTTTTAAAAATAAAATTAAAGTACAGTTATGGTTATGGTTTTTCCGTTTTTGGTGTTTCTGTAAACAGAGTGGTCACCAAAAATTGAAAAATACAAACTCGTTTTCTAATAAAAATAAATGAATACACAAAACAGATTGTTAATGGTTCGACTGATTATATTACAATTTGTGACTGGTGTAATTAAAAAAAAACAGCTGCTTGATGACCCCTTTATTATCTCCTTATTAAACTGACCAATAATTATTGCAGCTTTTAAAATCGCTAGTTTCTCATCGATTTCTACTGAATTAAATATTCAACGAGAGCGTTACAATAAGTTTATAATTGCTGCATAGAACATTTTAAAAAAAAAAATTTAAAAACATAAAAAAAATCAAATCGAATCAAACGCTGCACCAATTAAATCAGTTAGCACCAAGTTTGCATCGACAATAGAATCCGCCCATCACCCGAACGCCCTTTAAACTCATTACGCGTCCGTTAACCAATCCATTTTAGACCGAAATTACACACAGAAGAAGTCATCAACCTTTGAATTTTTAATTTTTTTTCAAACGCCAAAAATTCAATAATTTTTTAGAAATTTCTTAAAAACACGACGAAAAATATCTATCCACATAACGATAATCGACTTTCACATTAATAAAACATTTTCCACCAGCAAATAAAAGGCAGTCAATTACAAAAATAAAAAAAATCTGAATACCACTTCCAATTCTCATTCATTACGACGATAAGACGTTGCACTTTTTATCCCAAAAACTATAATTTTCATCGCCTCCCTCGAAAAACGCGAAGAAAAAAAGAGAACGCGATGCGTGCGGGTTTGAATAGCTCGATAGAGGCAGAGAATCCGCTTATAAATTGTGGGTTTATCAATTTGAAGAGCCCTCTCTGTGCCGGTTTCAAACTGGATCTGCACAGCCTAACGTTTCGCTTTTCATCGGTCCGATCTCGCTACTCCATCTAGGTACGTCATGACGAGTTGACTCGCTACATGCAATTAGCAAACTTTATTACTTGCATAATTCCAAGTCTCCGCCGTAAGGATAAAGATGCTAAACAGAGAAACAGCTGGCAAAACCACATCAATTCCCATTTTTCATTGCAGATTCATTAAGCGCGCATATTTTTTTTCTCTTTCTTTCTTTCTTTTCTTTTCCATTCTCTTTCAACTTCCAATTTGGCGTGATAATCGCAACAATGTAATGACCACATCAAACAATGCACCACGTGGTTATTTGCAGCGAGTGATAAGTTGTAAGCACTTGTTAAGTGAGTTAAACATTCGCAGATAAGTGTTTTTAATAGGATTTATGCACACCCATTTCTCCCATCATCTAATTACACCGGTCGCGAACGCAAGCGCGCTCTACCGGAACTGTAGATACGCGATCCGTTGCTACGGCGACGGGAGAAGAACCGCAGACGCCGAGCCGCGTTCCTATGGCCGCGAGCAGTCGAAATTGGTGCAAAAATAGGAAACAGCTTTAGTAATCGCTTCGAGGTACATGCGATGCACGCGTCACGCTCGGGGTTCGAGACTAGGGTCGGCAAGCGCTCGGTGCGGGGGTGTCGCAGCATCCAAGATGGCGGCCGCGCCCGTCAGATGCGATCGATGGTGAACCGAGCTTGGCTCGACTAGAATCCATTAACCGCGGCCATCCTGCAAACCAAACTCGGCCAATCCATCTATTGGGTCCCGTAAACCGGACACGAGCTGTTAATTTCAATTTTTTTCCCTTTTTTCGAACGCAGTGAGCGATGTTGGCGAGACCGGGTGATGCCATGATGCTGGCGAGCGTGTGGCTGGCTGCTCTCGCGATCGATTGCTGGATGGGAACTGTACGAGGGGACCCGAATGCTAAGCGTCTGTACGACGACCTTCTTTCCAACTACAACCGACTTATACGACCAGTGGTAAACAATAGTGACAAACTCGAAGTCAAACTAGGGCTCAAACTAACTCAGTTAGTCGATATGGTAAGTCGTTTGCTCCTTTTCAATCACTTTGCTTTACTTTTAACTTACGATTTAAATTCGACAATATAAACAGGTAAAGTTGAGATGAGACGAGAAAAACAAATGCACGAGTTTGCGTGCGTTAAGAGTTATTGGTGAATGGTGGCGCCACTTATGTTCGATTAAAAGTGAAAAGAGAAGAGAAAAAATTCGACAATAAAGTTGGAATTAAACTATTAAAATCAGGGCCGCAAACAGGCAGTCGACTCCGTTTCTACCAATTCAAATTACGAAACTTTACGAATTATGTAATAATATACAAATAATATACTTAAAGCCCATAAAATGTCATGTATTATACCAGAGGTTCCCAACCTGTGGTACGCAATAAGTGATGAATTAATAATGAAAACAATATTTTACGTCATATCCAACTAGTTTTCCCAAAAATATTGACCTACTGGTACGCGTCACCATATTGTACTCTACTATACTTCTGTATTATACAATATACAGGGTGTTTCAGAATTCATGTTACACAGAAATGGGGGGTATAGAGAGGGACCAGGAGATCACTTTCCATTAATCAAAAATTCCAAAAAAAATCTCCCACTTAGTCAGAGCCCCAAAAACAATGAAAGATTTCAAATATCGCGCCTTTAGGGCAATCAGTTTCCCCAACCCCAAATATTTTTTTTCCAAATAATTTTTCGAAAATATTTTTCCACAAAACGGGAGTCGCGCGCCCAACGCAAGCATTTCCCGTGCGTGACGCGACATTTGTCATCATCAGCTGACAACAGGGCGCCATTTTAGTGGCGAATGCAAACACCAAACTGTGGGCGATGTTATAAAATTAGCCCAGGTTTGTTTACCCGCTCAGAATCCACGTAGTTGCGGCCACGTTTATAATTCATAGGTCTAACTAAATTACTCTTTAATGGCATTCATTTGGATGTATAAATGATAAGAGACGGTTAAATTTCAAAAAGTAATTAATAATTAATAATAAAGAAACATTTTTATATACTACGCTTCTGGATTAGTCAAACCTACACGGTTTGTGCAAATTATTGCAGAGCTGCTGCGGCTGCAAAGCAAATTTCAAACCACAACTCAAATTCTCGCAAAATAATTTTGTGGTCGTCTATTGATATTATAATAATCTGCCCACACAGTTATTTTCATTAAGAAATTTTCGTTAGAACGCTTCCGGAATTATCGTAATGATCGTCCGTGGGCTTTTACAACCAATTTTCAGGCGTGGAGCTCAAAAGCCACATTTCTCGAATTTCTGGTAATGGTGTCAGATATCATCTTACAGATGCTTGTTCACACCTAACAAGGTCTAAATTGCTGACACTTTTTTCTTCTTTATCGAATATTGGGCTTAATAATAGAACTCAGTGGGAAATGAAAGGAAAAGCCTATCTCCGCTGTCAGTTAAAACAACCGGAACAGAATTCCTTGCATACAATCAATACGCGTTCAAAGTCATCTATAAACAGAATGGACACCAAAAACAGCCATAAATTATCATCAAAAACCACAAAAACAGAAACCACGCCTGTTTATATCTGATTTTGGATTTTACAACCAAATTCAAAATGGCTGCCACGAAAGTTAGACCGAAGGGTCAAACTTTCGTAATGCTTTCAGGCGAAGCATCCACCTCTTAAAACGTGTTCAAATAAGTGGGTCACAACCACAATTAGTTAATTGAATGAAAATAGAGGAATTTTTAATTGCTATTTACTAGCAAGACGCAAAGACAAGATTGCGTCACACGCATTCATAGTTCGGCGTGTTTTTTTACATCTGTTTTTGCTGTTTACATACGCATTAAATACAATTTAAAGAGATACTTTGAGCGCACCTCATGTTTTCAAAATACCTATTTTCGGTACCATCAATTCAAATGATTCAACATTACTGGATGGTAGGTTCAAACTCGAGCTCACACTGTACACCACGCAAAGAAACATGACCTGACACAAGCTGGCTGTGCCTCTGCAACATCAAACTTATGCCAGGTTGATGTTAATTTGAACCTCATTGAAGTTGAAGTTTGACACAACACAGTAAAAGCGGCTTGCGTCTAGCCAATCAGAATCATTTCGATTCGCCGACTCGCATTTTTGACAACTAAATTTAATTTATATTTTAATGATGGTGTCTTTCGAGTTTCCAAAAAGCAATGTCACCCGCAAAAAATCTCTTCAGTGACGGCAAACTGATAAAAAAAAACACTCTACACTGGCTTTGTATTGATGCGCAAAAATAAAACAAATATACCCAGCCCTAGATACGTTCCGGAAAAGTTGGCTGTAAAGCAAAAAAGCCGTACAACGATATCAGAGAAACGTACACAGGGAATTTTCCCGACTTTTTGGCCGTATAACGAACATTCTGGGCCGTAAATCGAAAAAATGCCATACTTCCCTAAGTCCGTTATAGCAAAATGCCGTATAAAGAGCGGCCGTATAGCGAGGGTTGGGTGTACAGATAAAACCATGGCTATTGCCATTTCAGAAACCTTCTATGGTATTCTCGATTGGCAATACGCAACATGTACAGTTTTAAGTCCAAAATTTTCCTTGCGCATCGTGTCTTGTGAGCACAAGTGTCAACCTACCATTAGCCAAAGGATTGAATATTTATACAGGAGATGGTGTTCAGTATGTCTTCCTCCTTGTCGTTGTGCCTTAAGGCAGAATCGTACGTTATGCATGCATCTCAAGTGCTTCTTATAAGCTTTTCCAATGCATAGGAAACTTGTCTATCCTTACTGCCTTCATATTCGGTTGAATGCACAAGCGGCATAAGACATAATGTAATGTCTTCGTGCCCGTGTAAACATTAACTTAATTTGAGTGCCTGACATCCAAGTTCATGATATTAATCATGAGACAATGGCCAAAACAGCTGATCACTGTGATTGTAGCATCAAAATCTCCATAGTGAATCAATAATTGGGAAGATTATTCACTATTGTAGTTGGGATTTCACATCTCCATTAAGAATACGTGGTTCTTCACCCCTAAAACTCGGGTCATCATCATCATCATCCGTCTCGATGATGGCCCACACGCCTCCTCGCTGCATGAGTAAAATCCCAACTGCAAATAATGAATAATCTCAATCTTATTAGAAATTACAATCTTTCTACAACTTCATTTGTTAGTGAAATAAAAAGATAAAAAATAAAATAAAAAATGACAAATTAGATATAGAAGTGGGGAGCATTTCTTCACCTTACTTTATATTCTTTGTGGCTTTTCTTTTACGAATGTCGAAACTTGCCCCCTGTGAATATGGGTCAGCCAGTTCCTAACCTTCTTTCAGCACCAAAGTTTGCCTGCAAATTTAGAAATTTACATGAATTTTTAATAATAAAAAAATAAAATAAAATTTGAATGCCAGCACATCCAAGACAAGAAATATGTTGACTGCCTGTACTTCCGAGGCGGAAATATGTGCCAGACAGACTCGAGTCTATACAGCCATTTCCCTTTAAAAAAAAAAACCAAATTTCTTTTTACCTTATAATAAATTCAAACTTAAATCAAGCTCCAAAAACAACCCAAAAAGAACCTTAAAAATGCATACGTATTCTCCATTTACTAACAACTCAATAAACCACTTGAAAAATATGCAAATCCTTTAATTAACGCGTTCAGTCTATTATAAAATGAAACCACGCGTTTGTTTATAGTGATTCGCTGCTCCCTCGAGTATAAATTTCACTTTTTTCCAATTTCCTATTTCTGCCGTCGGGTGTTGATAAAATGATGAATTTGCCTGGTGCTGATAAAAACTTGCGAGTGAATATACTTGGCATCCCTGGGGCGCGCAGGTCACGCAGCGACATTTCACCACCTTGACGTGTCCAAAATTGTCGGACCTCCTCGCTGAAATTATTAATGTACACTTCATTCAGATTTGGAGCTTACAGCGACCAAGTTATGCTCCCCAAGTGGCTTCTGAAATGCAACTGTGCTATGATTTATTTGCCTAATCTTGTGGGAATTATTTTGATCTGGAATCTGAGGTCATATATTTCGAGGGTAAAAACTTAACTCCTAAAATGGTGTAAATAAAAACGTTACCATGGCAACACTTGCTCAATTGGTCAGTCTTAAAACCAATCACGAGATCCATTTATCTACCTGTCCAAATGGGACACTGTAAATTAAATGTAATGTCACTTTTTTTGCTCTCTTCGCCTTGTTTTTATTCTCTATGGTTTGACAGGGGAAGGGAGCGCGTAGAGACAAAACGAATTTAGGCATTTCAAACCTATTGACACGAGATTGGGAAAACAGAAAACAAATTGTTTCTCGTGTTGGGGCTTAGGGTATAGCAGTAATCAATGTGAGGGAAAACCAAGAGGTATGACAATCGGAAATTCATGCGAGAAAGATTCGGAATCTTTTTGGGATTTGGCAGGATTTAATGGATTCAGAAATAATCTCATACAAATCAGCACAAGATCGCAGCAAAATTGAAAGGTTCAAGCGATTGTCATACCTAGTGGCCTGTGTGCACGTAGAGATTTTCGATACAGTAGAGCAGCGGTTCTCAAACCTTTTTCGCACGCAGTACCCTTGTCAGGCTAAAAAAAATGAAAAATGAAACTGTTTGTACGAATTTTTCATTATTTCCTTTATGTTTATGGAAAGTTTAGTTAATTTTACCCTCAAATCACTTGACCCAGAAAGTTTGCTCCTGTATCTGTTTTTCTTGATTAATGTCGCGCCATCCCAGGGTGCCGCGGCACCCAGTTTGAGAACCTAGGCAGTGGAGCACCGATTAATCTGAACTAATCGGGAGACATTTGTTCGCATAATTAGACATTACAACATCATTTTCTATGTTTGAGTACTGCATATATATTTTATTACAAGTACACCTATACCTCGCTATACGGCCATTCTTTATACAGCCGCTTTTTATATGGCATTTCGCCATAACGGCCTTTTATAATTATGGCCCTTTTTCTATTTACGGTCCACAATGTTCGTTATACGGCCAAAAAGTGGAGAAAATCCCCTGTGTACGTTCCCTTGATTCGTTATACAGCTTTTCCGAAACATATCTAGGCCGTAAAGCGAGGTATGGGTGTATATAGTACTGTTTTAGCATATTTTAACCCAGGAAAGCCTAAAATCAAACCTGCTGATAAGTTCCAGACTGACTTGCTTGACCGATGTAATCGGCGTTCTACTGCCTTGGCGAGATATGTAGTCGCTATTTTCGTCCACCATGAACCCCCTGCACTCATGGGCCCATGTCAACCGCACGCGCTGCACTCCCGATTGCTAGACCACTGCCAGTGCCCAAAGGTTGGGGAACCCTGCATGGCTTTAGTAGTTGCTGGCATCGGTAAACCCTACATCGTAACTCCATAGTTCTCCACTATTTACTTACAAAATCAAAATAGTGATGACCTCGATTCTTCGCTTCATATACCCTGCACTAAACATTTTTTCCCCAGGTTCGCCTCAAAAAGCATTTAAATTCGCAATAATACACTAGCAGCATTGTTTACGAGCAATAAAAATAGAAAGTGCTTTTATTTTTACCCATAAGCACATTTTACTTTCCAGCAGTCACGTGACTTGCATAGTGTAAGGACGAGTTTTTACCGTAAACCCCTTCAAGCCCATGGGCGACAAAGCAGAACGTCTCTGCTTCTGGCCATAAAAGAAAGCATGTTGGCGTCTGCGTGACATTTCAGAGTGGCGCCAATGACGATATTGCAGAGCAAAAACTAAAGTAAAATAGCGCTCTCTCAGAAGGATGAAAAAGCAATGGTGTCGAATTTCTGCCGCTGGACTTGAAGACAGGAAGTTTATCGCAAACGAAAAAGTGCATACTCCATTTTTCTGTATCAAGCCCAATCAATATACGGCCAGTGTCTTCTGCAGTATCATAATCAGATCAGTTAGCACTCTGGGATTTTGGTGCCCCCATTTTTGATGTTTTGCTTCATTTTTTCACATTAAAAATGCATTTTTGCCAAAAAATGAAGTTTTTACTTCATTTTTGTACATTAAAAATGCATTTTTGCTAAAAAATAAAGCTTTTAGTTCATTTTTGCACATTAAAAATGCATTTTTTTTATTTTTGTACATTAAACATGATTTTTCCCTAAAAATGATTTCTTCGATTCATTTTTGAAAAATCAAAATAGAAATGTTACAGTTATCATAATTTGCGCAATCGACCGATCACGGTAAATTCTGATTATTTAATGCACTCCTAATTTGAATATCCATTGACGTTAAATCGATATTTAAAATTGTGATATTTGAATTTGAATTTGAATCTGAATTATTGGCAAACTGAGCACTGTATTCACATTGGTATTCGCATTTTTTCCGCCCTTTCAAACGTCTAATTTATTGGCACGGTAATTAAACGCGCTGCAGCCGTAATTCGAGGGCGGCTATAAATCAGTCGTCGAAATCCGAAATAAATATTCCCGTGTCAAAAAAATATCTCGTTCATCCCACGTTTTTGTCAGGAGATAGTGATTCCATACATCATTAAATTCCATTTTTTTCCCCATTCTACCTGAGCCAAATCTCCAAAGGGGATGCAACCCAGTCCCAAAACTCAAGAGTTTACTTTCCTAAGAACATCTCGACCCTGCAGATAATCTTTAACCCATGACCGAGGCCAACTTCTGTTCTTGGAATCTTTTTCTATTTGCTGAGCTTTTCGTTGGCAATCTCTTCAGCAGCCAGGGATGGCAAATACTGAGCTCGAATCGTGTCTACGAACCGAGCTTTTGTCACTTTTTTCTTTTCTCTCTTTCATTTACACTTTCCGTCCTCATTTTTTTCACATTGCACTGAAATTCAGTTTGCTTAACAATCAATTTTTCCTTTTTTCTCTTAAAATAAAATAAAATAAAAATAAAAGCGAGATAATTTAGTTAGTTTGGTCAATTTAGATGTTGAATTCAGTAGTTTTGGCCAATTTAGACCCATGTACGGTACTTACTTGATGCATATGTTGTGCAATAAATAAATCTTGCTGTTTTTTTTGTGTTGCAGAATTTAAAAAGTCAGATAATGACCACCAATTTGTGGGTTGAACAGGTGAGGTAATTTCCAATTATCCCTTAATGCATGTTTTTATCTTTTAGCTTCTTAGATTTTGTATATTTTTTCTGTCCAATTGAAAATTGAACGCTGTCAAGACATAGAAAAGTCGTTAATTAGACAAGCTAATTCCGGTTCCTTGAATAATAAATGAGCTTGTCTGTGGCAATTTAAAGTTGAAATGTGAAACGCATATTTAATTGCATTAGGCTTAAGATTTCCTATTATTCAAATGAGAAATGAACAATTAAGATTTTACCAGCATTTCCGCGCGATTTTTCCTTTGTTTTTACATGCAGGAATGGTACGATTACAAATTATCTTGGGACCCGGAAGAATATGGCGGCTTGGAATACATCTACGTACCATCGGAGCACATCTGGTTGCCTGATATCGTTTTGTTCAATAAGTGAGTAACTCATCCATCTTAAACAAATAGAATAATTGAGAAAATAAAACGTTTGCAAATTTCAAAACACGATCTACGTACCGTTTGAGACGATGGTTATAAAACCTGAAATTCGGCGTGTCTGAAAACCTGGTGTTGCAGCGCTGAGTATAACCAGCGGATACAAACAAAACTATAAAAGCCAAATAGCTATTTTAGAACGAGTTTATAAAGTTTTACCGAGTTGGGTTTAAAACTAAGAAAAAAAAACTATACCTTATTTTTCATATTGATTATAGGGAAATTTTAGTTACCATATTTTTATTGGCAACACTTGTGATATTCCAAGTGTTGATTTGATGCACTTTTTATTTTATGGCCCAGTAAAGTAAAGTCTACTTTATTATAACGGTGAACAGCATAAAAATAGAAAGAAAAAAAAAAACTTTATAGTTAGTGCTTATTTCAGCAATTCCTCACACGTTGTATCCACATTTTGCCCGTCAAACACCGCCTTACTTTTTAATGCACACCTCATTTGGCAGTTCACTATTATAGTCTGGATGCAATCTTGCTGACAATTTTTGCATAACTTATACATTCGTCGTACCGAGGGACTGCAACCATTCAATGTTTATGCCAAGGACCCTGCAAGGCTATTTACCAAACGACACTTTGGTTGCACCCAGATACCAGTAGATCCCCCACCACGCGTGCCCACTAATACCGCCATAGCTCAACCATTTATCAGGGGTCGTGAAAAATGGAAGTCTCACATTGGTCTGTGTTGATCACACCCTCACGTGACCATTATGTCGAATTTTTTTCCTTCTTTTTGTACGTTTTATTTTCCACTCCCTTTTTTATTGCTGTGACTTTTCACTGAATGAATTGGCAACAAATCGAAGAAAATGGGAATTTAAACACGAACAAGAATTTATTTTCGTTTTCTATGACAATAAAAAGTGAAACTGAGATTTGACCGCAAATATGAATCGTGTTTACAGATATTCAGGACCTCGCCAAGCGATATGTGAATATTTGCAAACACGAGTTTACAGTTTAGTGCGTGCGGTTTAGAATGAAAATCGAAACGCACATTTCAACATTTCATTAATTATTTGTCTAGTAAATAATGCTCGCTTGTGCATTTTATTAGCGCTGACGGTAACTACGAAGTGACATTGATGACTATGGCTACATTATACAACGACGGCAAAGTGATCTGGAAACCGCCTGCCATTTATAAAAGTTCTTGCAAGATAAACGTCGAGTTCTTCCCGTTTGATGAACAGTCTTGCGTCATGAGGTTCGGCTCGTGGACTTACGATGGATTACAGGTCAGGATTAAGTCGCTTACAACTATATTAGTCCTTGCACAGTCGGGAAATTCGAGCGCTAATCAACTTATTACTTAATGTTTCTACTAATAAATTTTCCCTCTACTCCATCTTACGTTAATTAGCAGCATCCAATTTGTTTTGCTCTCTTTCAGAGGGACGGGGAAATTAATAAATATTCAAGTAATTAATATTGAAAAATTCATATCCAATAAAAAACCCATTTTACATCAAAAGTTAAAATGGAAAGGAAAAAAAAAATAGCAGTTTTAAGGGAAAAGAAAAGCTAACATTTGATTAAAGATTTAAATTTTTCAATTTAAATGCAAAACTAAGTCGAGCTATAACTCGACTTGATAAAGAGTTTCTTGAGCAGTCAATTTTTTTCTCTCTCTCTCTCTTTCACTCTTTTACTCTCTCTCTTTCTCTCTTTCCTCTCTCGTTCCAAAAACCCTTTTCATTGCCCCTTAACTGTATTTTCTTAAGCCAGGGAAATGACTGTCGTCTGACTTTCTAGGTAGATCTTCAACACGAGAACCAAGTGGCAGGTTCCAACATCGTCCCGATCGGAATCAATCTGAAAGAATATTATCCGTCTTGCGAATGGGACATTCTAGCAGTACCGGCTCAAAGAAACGAAGAGTACTTGCCGTGTTGTCCCAACCAACCCTATCCCGATATTACTTTTACCATCACTATGAGACGTAAAACCCTTTTCTACACCGTCAATTTAATCATCCCCTGTGTAGGGCTTTCCTTCCTCACCGTATTGGTGTTCTACCTTCCCTCAGATAGTGGTGAAAAAGTGTCTTTAGTCATTTCGATCCTCTTGTCCCTCACTGTGTTTTTCCTCTTGCTTGCCGAGATCATTCCTCCGACTTCTTTGGCGGTACCGCTCTTGGGAAAGTACCTCATGTTCACCATGATTCTCGTCAGTTTCTCCATCACGGTCACTGTGGGGGTGCTGAATGTGCACTTCCGCTCGCCGGCAACCCACAAAATGAGCACGTGGGTGAGGCGCGTTTTTATTCATACCTTACCACGATTGTTGTTCATGAGGCGACCCAAATATGGACCTCGTGACGACTACGACGACCAAGGAGTTAAGATCCGCAACGGATGTAACGGGAGGCGCAGTGGCGAGTTTCGAGAAGGAGGGTTTCCGGATGTGAATAGAGATCCGAGTTTTAATGGAACGTACAAGATGGGCGATGGACACGATGATATGTTGGGCCAGGGATCCGATTACGGAACCACTTCGAGGCAACGCAAATACTCGCCGGAAGTGCAAAAGGCCATCGAAGGAGTGCAGTTTATTGCTCAACATATGAGAGACGAGGACAAGGATCTGAATGTAAGTGGTGATAACATTTCTACTTGAAATGTTCGGTAATTGGTGCAGGAAACTGTTTTGGCTCGTTTATTTCAAATAAAGAAATCCGAGATAAAAACAAAATTCCTTGTGTCTTGAACTTGTTATGCAGCGAAGCTGGAGATGGGGAAGTTTTTAGAAAACATGCACTGAAGCTTTTGTATATCATGTGTAAAATTCCTCGAAAAATATTGTTTTTTTCTCATTAAAATACGGTAAACATGAATTTCAGTTTGATCCGAAGCAAAACCCATCTAAAATTTACCTCGAACATACCTCGCATACCAATCTATCAAAAAACAAGCGTGAAGTGTGTTTCAACGAAATCAAGAACTAAACGTTGTTTTTGGTGTTGCCATCACTCGAATTTATGGTGTGTTTATACTTTATGCACCCAATACTGAAGAAATAAATAAAAACAACACTTTGTTCAAGTAAAAACAATTTATATCCATCAGCACCAAAAAAAAAAATTGATTTTCCTGAAGTTGACGTGTGTCTGCATTTTGGAACATTCTGATAGAAGTAATGGGGGGTTGCATTTCTATTTATTTCGTTTCTTGGTAGCAGTAGCTTGTATAAAATCCAGTTTTATTTATTTTATTTTATTAAATCATGTTTGTTGTACTATTTTTTTCTGTTCCACAGACGGTGGAAGATTGGAAGTACGTTGCTATGGTATTGGACCGGATGTTCCTGTGGATTTTTGCTATCGCCTGTGTAGTAGGCACGTGCGGCATCATTTTTCAAGCGCCATCATTGTATGATGATCGTATTCCAATAGATGGTCTCATATCCGAAATCACCCGTAAAATATGAAAAGGTGCTGCAACGTGAGCGATTTTCGACGGTTCAGCTCGGTGCCGTTCTTTGCAGGGTGTGATACATTTAGTGAATGTTCGATACAATAAAAGAATAGTGACTATTGTAGATAAGGCTAAGTGATGATCAAAACAAAATAATAAATAAATAAATAAGTAAAATAAAACGAATTAATTTGATTTGACAAAATGTACATTTTTTTTGCAATTTTTATTTCAAGGATTCGATTGTGAAAATAATATAAGAAAAAAAATCGTTTTTGTGTTACATTTTGTATATAGGGAAAGTTTAACAACAAAACAACAGAACAAATTTAGTTCTTCAATATTTGAAGAAACTAAGAATGATTAGTTATTGTCAAATTGCATGTTTTAGACCGTGTTTGTTTTGGTTTCACAAATTGGCTTCCAGTTCCAACGCGAATGAAAATCAAAACAACAATCTGCAGCTTCCTGACCCCGCCTCATTCCCTCTCTCTCTACTCATAAAAAAAATGAAGAAATCAAATCAAATGAAGAAATGAAATATCCAATTCCAATAAGTTTAGCTGTCGACAACCAAACGTTGGAACCGGAAGTCGGTGACACCCTTTAGGCCTATCGAACTACAGATTTTTTTTCTATCAACCGCATCCTCCTGCCTCAGCCTCAATCAAATTTCTTCTGTTTTATGTCTCTCGGAGCCCTTTGTCGGCAGCTAAATTTAGTCAAACTTGTCTCAGATTCAGTGGTGTAAACTGTGGAGGCACGTGAAAAATGTCTCTGAAAAGTCAGTTGTTTCTCTGTAGATTTTTCGTTTTCTATTCTGTATCTCTTCAAATATTCCGATTTAAATTTATAAACACATGGAAAATATAAAATAAAAAAAAACGGAAACAGAAAATAAAGGATAGGCCTTCGGTGAATGAGAGTTGGAAAATGAAAGTGGAATTCAATTTTTCTTTTTGTTTTTTGTTGTTATTTTTAAAAGAAAACTACTCTTGTATTTATTTATTTTATTTTATTTATTTATTTTCTTTTTTTGGTTGTAAAGTCTCCCCTTTATGCTCCTCTTAAAACCAATATTTTGTCATTATGATGTAATTTGTTCTTTTTAAATGAAATCCTCATCATATTGCTTTATATATAACTGCAATAAAAGATAATAATTTCATTATTATAAAACTTCCCACTTGTCAATTCGTTCTTCTAGTATAAATAAAGCAGCACAAACACAAACACTTTTGCAAAACTTACAAAACTGACCCCCAAAAAAATCGAAAAAAATAAAAGAAATAAAACGAGAAAAGTAAAAAAAAAAAAAAAAAATCTTCGAATGGTGTCGTGCACGTTTCTCGTGCGTTTGCAGTAGCATCCTTCATTAATATTTATGACATTCTCAAGCGTTGGGTTGGTCGTATAAATTTTTCCGCTGGAATCCGTCCTGTTGGCAGCCATAAACAGAGTAAACGAAAGTACAGCCAGCCCGTCTCCTCTTCAGTTTAGCGCCTCGTCTCTCAAAATGCCTCATTCACCCTTGCATTCCAAACGATACACTGTATCCAATTCAACGCAAGAAAGAAATTGCAAAACTGCTTTCTTACAACTCGAAAACAAAATTGCTTTCTCCCATTTTCTTAACCATAATTTGTTTTAGCATTTTTTTTTATTTCTTTTATTTTTACTTTTCCTTGTTACCAATTCCAGAAACATGGCGCTTTGAATTTCCATCGCCCAAGTGCGAATAAATAGCAATAATTGCGAAATTGTGTTGCAGTCAAGCCGAATTCAGCGGAGCTTCTGCAAAAACGCAAAAAATCCAATTTCAATTAAATCTGCCTAGAGATTTGCGTAGATCGAGGGATTACTGGGTAAGAGGAAATTAGCTCTCTAGTGCAATTGATTATAACAAAAATTCAACATCGGACAAGATAATTAATCTTTTGTCTCAACCAAATGTTAGCTCCAGGGAGAGATGTCAAATGTTGGAAGCAGTTTCAGTGTGCGTGACACAAACAGGTGAAGCAGGTGGAAGGAACTTTCTTTTCTTTGCCTTCTATTTCGCCCTTGGAGTTTGACTCTCCCATGAGCACTTGCAATTAAGACAACACGATGAATAATTGACACTTCTAAATTGTAATGTATGAGAAGTACACAGAAGAAAAAGGAAAAAAAGATTAGGCTTTTAATTGTAACTTAATAAATTATTTGCACACCCGCATGCAAAAGTTAACTACCGTTTTGCCCGACGACATTTCATAAGTCTTGTCAATTTTACAAACAAATAAATAAACAAACCGAGAGAGCTTACCATTATTAATAGCTGGATTTTTGTTGAATAGCTTTTCCTTTTTCGGTTTCCTTGCACAAAAGTTAATTTGTAAATGTCAAAAACTGTTATTTTTTGCTCGCCTTAAAACGCGCCCCGTTCTCAAAGGGAATTTCATTTCGAATTTATCTGTGCAGCCAACTCATCACTGCGGGGTGTATGCATCATGTTGTCATTGGTTTTAATACGTTGTCCTGTCGGATACACGTTGGGAGCCGGGCTCTAGGCTATGATAAATTTCCGCTAAGTTGGACAACATTTACTAGACACAAAACCGCCGTCAAACTTTCCTGCAACATCTTTAGGCGATTTCCGATTTTTATTTCAATAACTTTTTACTCACACATTGGAAATTTAAAAAAAATTATATATATTCAAATTTGATTATTTTTTTTTTGCATAAATAATTAATTAATCAAAACATCACTTTGAGACAAGATGACGTTTGATTACATTTGAGCAACCATGCTTTAAATTTTTAATTACAATATGCAATAAAGCCGAACCTAATGCGGAAGTTTTGTTTCAAAGTTATTATAATTTAATTTCGATTTAACCGATAAACAAAAGAAATAATAAGAATTTAAACAGACACGTACTAGGATTTTAAGAGAAGAAAAAAAAATTCACGTTGAAAATAATTGAGAAGCTTCTTACACCGGAGACATTTTCTTGCAAGGATTTTTTTTTCCTTGAAAGGTTGAGTGTAAATAATAAATAGTTTCGGCAGTATCTTTATTTCATGTTATTTCTTTAAACACCTTTCTGATGTTTCCTGCAAAGACTTATAAAAATTAAAGCTTTTTTTTTTTGGTCAAGATTTGATCTTTGTTGAGACCGAACAAAAATGAATTTATTTCAAAAGAATTTTATACACGCTTGCTCAAATTATAAACGTAAAGTGTGCTTTCCAATTGCATTTTTGAGCGCGACGTTTATTAAAAACAATCCATCAGCTGCAAACTGGATTTAAAACGTAATGCTAAGAAAGCGACATCTCGTGAGCAAATCAAGAGTCGCTGCCTTTATCGAAGGGAATTATGGCATCTCATAGGTTCCACTTACGGAAATTGGAGTCGTTTTATTAATAGAAAGGAGAACCCGCCGGAGATGAAAACTCAACATCAGTCACAAAAGACGATAAAACGAGCACAGAGGAAAAGTTTAAAACGTATGCAAAAGAGAAAAAGAGCAAATAGTAAAAACCAACCTGATACAGAAAATCCCACTCGTCTTAATAAAGCCGCGCTGGTAATGAGCGGGTGCGCATGAGCGGAAGTCGAGCTAATAAATTGTGGTTTATAGTTGAGAGTAAACGATAAGGGAAAATCATTGCCAAGTGGACATGAATGAGTCGTTATGGACGAGCGTGTAACTTGACGTCTTCCCTAATTTATGTGTGTGTAAAGGGGATTTGATCTATGGTTATCATCTATTGATGACGCGTTTTTAATATTAAGCCGAGCTGTGTACTAAATTAAACTAATATTAAATTGTGTTTGTGTCCGGGCCCCGGCTTAATAAAATTTTCCCGGGCCCCTTGTGTCACGTATTATTATGAGTTTTTAGACGACTTTCTCCATCTTTTGGTTAGGTCTCAGTGTGATTCAATTATTTTCTTCACACGATCTGATAAATCTTTTTGAATTAATTCTTAATTGATTTTTTTCCTTTTTTACTTTTTTTTTTTTTTTTTTTTTTTTTTTTTTTTCTTTCTTATTCGCGAGAATCACTTTTCTAATCGATTTTGGCAAAATAAGAAAAGTCCGCATGCAGAATTTTCATTTGCCGGAAATTAAAAAATAATTTTTTGCGAAAAATAATAAAAACGAAATTGACGCCTATCATTTATTTCCTTATCACTTTACATTTCGTACACCTGTTTTTTTTTTTTAGTCGCAAACATTTAAAACTTAAACACACTGTCTTAAAATCTGCAGAGAAGAAAAATGAAAAGTTCAAAAGCACTTTTGTTTTAAGTAAAAGTTGAAGTAGTCTCAACTCTGGCTATTTTTGATACTTGGACGTCAAACGGAATGGTGTAGTCGTAAATCGACGGCGCTTGCAAAATGATGACACACGTGCCCAACAGACAGGAGATGGCGAACAGTAAGAGAAACATTCGGTCCATGACCAGGGCAACGTACTTCCAATCTTGTTCTATCTGCAAATGAACGACATATTACTCGAATGACACTAAACCCGAGCTCGTGTCAAAACACTCGGTAAACACCGTGTTATTTAACGAGTCAATCAATACAAGTTAAAAGTTAAATTACTCGGCTATTAAAAACATATCAATTTCGCGAGATTGCTCGTATAATGTTAGATAAAACATATATCATGCAAAAATTATGGATAGAAGGGCGTGTGTGTGCTTTGAACAAAAGATAAAAAACATGTCTTTAAAGATATCAACATGTAATTTACATTCATTCTGTCTACTTTGCACACTCTTCAATAATGGACTTAGCGATTTTTCTGTTGATGCAACAGAAAAAGTTGTAAAATGTTAAGCACCGACTACAAGCTAATGTATAATTTACTTTCTAAGCAAATATAATGCACTATTTATTTCATGAATGTTAATTGGAGCCTGAAAATTGTATTTAACTTTTGCATAATGCCGTAAATGTTATGGCTGTTATAAATCCCGCATTAGTGAGATGATAGGAATTTTAGTCATCTTTAATTTAATAACCTTGCACAAGTCAAATAAAACCCAACTGCACCAGTTAAATAAAATGTTTAGCACATTTGCACCTTTTTCTTAATTCATCTATACTTTTTTCCCGTCTTTCTAGATCTAAATCTTCAATAGAAATATTAAATTGTTCATTTCATCCAACGTATTTCAACACGGCACGTATTAAGAAGCTGTGATTCGTTTGAAACAGAATAAAATAGGTATAGCCCGGAATAAACATCTTCGATCCATCACAGCAAGTAGCGTTTTAAAGTGGTCCTCCGCAAACAAGACAGCGCAATCAATAAATGTATAAGGTGCACCTTATATTGTATGGTATCAAAAGTAAAGAAACCTTTCACCCATTTCCTTCTTCATCGCGATGCATTTTGAGATTCTAAGGATTTGCACTTCCTTGCACTACTCTGTGATAATCCTAAAACCATCTCACAATCTAAAAAACACTCTGAAAAATGATGAAGTATTCAAAATGTGATGAATATAAATGCAAGATTAATGCATAAGAAGTTTCGTCAGTTTATTAATCATGAACTGCAATAACAAAGCAGGGAACATATTCAATTCTTTCGTCACTTTACTATTTTATTAGCATAAAGTGATCGATGAAACTCGACTGGTTACATCTAATTCATCCACTTTAAACTAAAAGTAAAATAAAATGATATTCTCCCCATAAAGCAGAGTCGAAATCAAACACGTCATTAGAGTAGTGCTGTATGGAGAAGCCCGAATGAACTTCTTGAACACAGTTGGCGGAAAGCTTGCAATAAAATTGCATGGTGTTGGTGGTAAAAGAAAATTTTTTCTTGCACAAACTTGCTAGTTGAGAACAGGTGCGCCCCTTGCCAAAAGCCAAATTACTCGCCGACCTGTGGTGAGCAGATATTCGTCGAGAGCACCAGGTAAGTGGTTTAATATGTGAGCTACTCTTTCCATTGGTTTCCGTGCACAAAACTATGAACACATAGGCCTTGATATAGCAACGAAATGATGCGAATGAGCGTGTCAGCCACTTTTTTCTAGCGGGAGTCAACTTAGAGCGAGCCTCAGACGGTTTCCCTCCTACCACCCATTAAATTAGGCCATTTGGTCGGAAACATCTGGTACACGAGGCCCACAACCATCTTCTGACCCATCCCCCGATTGCCTCAAATCAATTTGAATCCCAACTTTAAAAACGATGTGATTTTCCTGTTTTATTCTCCTGACTAACTTATTGATTCTCGTTTTCTCAACACTAAAAAGTTAATTGCGAATTAGACATCGTAAAAGACGATACGATGACCTTTTTAGGATCATATTACTGATATTAGAATCTAAGGAGGACTAAATTTACAGCAGTAATAAGCTTGTTTTATCCTTTTTCAAGAAACCCTTCTAATTATCAAGCTCATTCACCATCTTTATCTAACCAATCCCGTTTGAAAAGAAAATTACTCATTTACAAACTTTTTTTTTCAGCACCAAAATTCTATATTACTTTTTTTTTTGCATTCGAATAGATAGAAGAAAATCAAAATTCAAAATTCACATTTTTTTCTTTCATTTTGTTATAAAAAGTAGCAACAATCTAGTCGAATCGAATCAACTTCAAATAGAGCATACTCACTTTTACTGTTAGTAATACGGAATCCGAATGAATTCGAATGTGCATGATAACAACATTGCAAGAAACATGTCAGACGCCTGACGAATTGTAAATCAGATTTACAACTTCTAAATTACATATGCAATGGAATGACCACCCACACAACATCCATTTCACCATTTCTTTCCCCATTGCAAACTTTTATAAAATACAAATATTTGCTCACTCCATTGAATAAATATTCTACGCAACAAAGTACATCAATTTAAACAATCAAGAATTAATGTTGATGATGCCCTCTTTTATCTAGTACTGAACTAAAAACACAAATAATAAATGGAATAATTACTTGATCGTATTCGTCCTGGTTCTTCAGCCGTTGGGCCATAAAGCTGACATTATAAACAGCTCTGTCAAGCTCCGGGTTGCGATGCTCTTGGGGTATTGGACTCACGTCTCCATAATCACTAGGTAAATATTCGTCGGGAGCACTGGGAAGTGCGAGTCCGTATCTAGAGTCGAAGAGAGGCGAGTTGGGTCGCTTCTCGTCCATTTCTATGGCATGTGTCTCAACTTCTTTGCTGGTGTGGTTACCATTTTCTTTCGCTTCTACTTCCTCGTCTTGCGGACGCTTCATGCAAAGAAATCGCGGTGCAATTTCCAAAAAGAATCGCTTGACCCACGGTGCCATTCGATGAGTCGACGGAGAGCGGAAGTTCACATTGAGTACGATGATGGTGATGACGACACTCATGGACACGAGGATCATGGTGAAAAGTAAATATTTGCCCATCAGAGGCACGGCCACCGATGTCGGGGGAATGATTTCGACGAGGAGGAGGAAAAACACGGTGAGGGAAAGGAGGATTCCTATGCAGAGAGACATTTTTTCGCCGCTGTCGGAGGGCAAAATGAAGACGAGCACGCTCAAATAAGAGATGCCCACGCAGGGAATGATGAGGTTAACGGTGTAAAAAAGTGTCTTTCGTCTCAATGTGATATTGAAGGTGATATCTGGGTACGGTTCTTCGCAGCAACTGTAGAATTTTTCATTCCTCACAGCAGGAACTGCCATCACGTCCCATTCGACACTTAGATAAAATTCACGCAAATCTATCCCAACATCCACGATGCTAATACCTTCAATGCCATTCAAATGTTTGAGATCCACCTATGGAAAATACATTCGTACACAACTTTAATGATTGCAGTGGCAAAACCAAGAAGCAAAGACTCGAAATTTCATTTCCCGTCAACCGGTAGTATTTTGAAATTGATTTTATTTCTTAGTTTTGGCTTTTGGTTTTCCAGAATTATGCTATTAATGTATGAATTATTAGATAAAGATCTTTTATTTACCATATATCCATCATACGTCCACGATCCGAATTTCATAAGACATGTTTGCTTATCAAAAGGAAAGTACTCGACATCGATTTCACATGAGCTTTTGTAGATGGCAGGTGGTCTCCATTGCACATATCCCGTGTAGTTGAGGATGGCTTTGGTCATAATGGTTACTTCGTAGTTGCCTTCGGCGCTAAAAAAAACAATTTAATTAACACTTGAAATGGGAAAGAGCTAATTGAACTGAAAAGAAATGCGAAAAAGAAGCTCATGTAAATGATGGACCGCTCTAGCTAGAGATTTATTGATCTGTTTACATAGAAAGAAGAGAAAGGAATATGAGTCTGCATTTGCAAGAGCGGAAACGGAAATGGTGGATTTTCTTTTCTCGCAAAGTCTAAAGAAGTATCTATTGTATTATGTTTACATTTTTTGAAATCAGCCCAAAAACTCTGCGATTCTGGGCGTAAAATCTTTCGGTTGAAGCTTCTGGCATTGAGCCCATCGATAAAAGGAAAAAGTAGAAAGAGACACAAAAAAAAGTGTTTTTCCACGTAAATCCAAATCAAATGAAATAGAAGACCGAAATTAAATAGAATAATAATTATAATTAAAACAAAAACAAAAAAAAACGTGAAAGTTTTATATATCATTTTTAGATAATAAAATAAAAATGAAAAGTTTTGGATTAAAACTTGGAATTGTTGATTATGCTCTTATCAAATTTGAGTAGTAAAGTTTATTTTTTGAAAACAAAAACCAATTGTACAAGTGTAGAAACTAGTTTTCTCTTTTCCCTCGAGTCACATTGAAAATGTAACGAGTTATTTTTGATTTTCCCCTCACTCCATAAAGTCCTCCCACCTTGATACTACCATCTCCAATGGGCTATTACCGCCACGTAAACGTTTGGGCGGTAGTTGCTATGGATACAGAATAGAGAGGGGAAAAGAAGAAAAAATAGGTCTGCTTAATGGATTTATATATATATATATATGGAAAAAAAAATTTGAAATGTGCCATTACACTCACTTGTTGTACAGCACGATATCAGGCAACCAAATGTGCTCGGAAGGAACATGAAGGGTTGCTACTCCGCCATATTCTGCTGGGTCCCAGACCAATTTGTAGTCTTGCCACTCCTATGACGATAAGTGGATAAAGGAATTTTATTTTTGCCAAAACTTTCCCGCAGTAAACAAATTATTAAATGAGATATTTTCAAATCTGGCCTAATATAAATGCAGATAAAAACCGGAAATAATTGAGATAATGTTGTGGTATTTCAAAAAGCAATTTTATGGATATTGTGCAAAGAAAACAAGAGAGAGAGAATGTTTTCTCACTATTGATTTTCTTGGAAATAGTCTGATTATAAGCCAAATCTTAAAATAGTTTTTCAGTCCTTTTTTTTGTCGACATCATGTTTCACATTAGGCTCTACATAGAAAGGGACGTGCCAGATTAAACTGCAGAGTGCAACGAATTTATTAGCTAAAATTTATCTTATTTTGTTACCGCAAACATAAAAAATGTCGTGAGTAATGGTTAAAAAAATAAATTAAAAAAAAACTACTTACTGGAGCTTGAATCAGAAATTATTGAGGCAGAAATAAGTGCAGTTGGTAATTGTTTTAATAATTATTTGATAATTAAATTTATCCACATAAATAAACAAGTTGGGTGCACATTTATCTATCTATTGATAAACTGAAGATAAATATTTTGCAATTTTAATTTTTAGTCATGCATTTATTAACATATTTTAAAAATGAACAATTTGTCATTTGGTCATCAAATTCACCGTTTTAATGCAATTTCAGGTAGCTAAATATATAGTGTAGAATTATGTTGAAATTAATTTAGTGTGGTTTTATAAATTCAATCCCTAAAATTGTATCTACCCGCATTGGTTTTCAGTCCCATGTAGCATCCTTCACGGTCGTTTTAAAATTTGCTGGTTTTCCTTATTCCCTTAGATTTGCATTCTTTCTAAGACTCTTCTTCGTGCCCACTCCGCCTCTTTTCTGAAAATGTAGGCTGAATCCCCATTGATTTCTTGATTCTCAAATTTCACATGCACAACCAGTGCAGCAATGGTTAGCGTTTCCGTTATAACATCCATTTCTATACTCCTTAACTCTCTCCAAATCTCTTCCAGTTTCTCCCAAGTTAAACCGTGCACAAACCTTAAAGTATTTTTATCCTCCCTGTTGACATAGATTTATATTTTTATAAATGTTGGCTCCGTTATAAATAATTCAACACTTCTTTCCATCATTTTCAAACTCAATCAGAACAAGGAATTTGCTCTTTAATTTTCTTTGTTTTCCTGACGTCAGTTGTGTGTCCAATTTTGTGTCGCTTTTAGTTAGAAGAAAAACTTTTTCGTATTGTTTTCAACCAAGCTTTTTGTTGGCCTAGTTGAATTGAACGCTGCCTTGCCAATGTGATTTAAGGCACCATAAAAAGACCCATTTTTTATTCTAATCCTGTGAGCCACTGTACAATGCATGCATGTTTTCTACCCCTGCAAATTGCTTGTTTCCATTTTATTTCAATTTACGTTTCTTTTCTTGTCAATTTACAAAATTGTGTATACGAATTTGTGTTGTAACAATTTTCTTAATTTTTTTTGTAGGGTTTTGGCCTCCCAGAAGTTGGCAGTTCCATTCGTTTCTATGTATATTTCCTACTGTTCTGAGTACCTGTTTTATACCTTTAAATGTTTTCATCATTAATTAAATTAATTGGCTTGCTTGTAACTGTTTCTCATTTAGGCAGTCGTGGTCAATGATAGCAGTTTCCCTCCTTTGTCGACTTGCTCCATCTCAATTACTTCTTTTTTAAAACTTCTTTTCTCACTTGCTAACGACTCTGTACATTTGGTCCTTCTCTCTTTCTCCTGCATTTGTCAGAATACAGTTTGCTTGCTCCATTCTTCACATCTCTTGTTCCCCAATGTGGTTGCTCTTGCGTTTTTCTCTAGAGTTATTATGGTTTCCTTTTGCTCATAGCCTTTCCTAAACCTTCATTTAAAATAAATGTGTTTATATTTTTTTTACTTCTCCTTCCGCTGATTTCTCTACCATGCATCCAATCCTGAATTTTCAATTTGTGGTGAATTTTTCACATTTTGCTTTGTGATCAATTCTCATTTCTCCTGCTTTTCACTCAAGGGAGTGAAAGAGCAGATGAGCCATGTTCGTATAATTAGTGACTGGAAACGGAAAGCATTTAATGTCTTAAAATGACCGGACAGTTCTGTTATTAATTGAAATAAATTTGCGGATTTGAGCCCATAAATTGTTATTTTCCCCACATTGGTTGTTGTTTTCTTAAGCACTTAAACGTATTTTCATTAAATTAAAGTGAGATATCATCATCACAAAGACAAACATTTCTTTTTCTCGAATATATTATTCAAATGTGTCAAGATAAAGGATTGTGTGAGTTGAGCTACCATTCAAAAGTGGTTAAACCAGGTTTAGGATAAATTCTAAAATATACTATTGAAGATTAACATAATAAGACACAATTTGAAAGCTCTGTATTAATTGAGTTGAAGGCCAAGATGTTTGTGTTGAGTATAGAATGTTTAGTTAATTTACAGTACCGGTATTTGTACTTTAAATCCACCTTCATATTTAAGTTTGCACATAAAAGTTTGTTGCGCCACTTTCATGTTTTATCTAGTAGCAAAACTCCAATTTCCACACGTTTCAAAATAGCCCATTTCCAATGCTGTTATTTGGATGTAAAATAAATCGTGTATCTTTAAACTGACACGTTGTTGAAGATGCCGAAGAGGAAGGAGATTCTTTTCTTGTAGCAAAGTCAGCTATACTACGGAAGAAATGAGATGCCGAGGTATGAGATTCTGTTTGCACGAGAAGAAATGTAGTGTGGGTTTGTGCCAATGTGGCTTGTCCGCCGTGTGACAGCCGGTGACCCCCTAGAGGGCAAAAGAAACGCTGGTCGATAGTTTCAATATTGCTGCACATTGCACGTGTCTTGAAAAAGGGGTTCATGAAGTGCAGTAGCAAAATTTACAAGTAAAAATGTAAAATATAATAAAAGAATAATAATTAGGAAACTTCTTGGACGTTTTCGAGACGCACTTCATCCGTTATTAGTAAAAAAAATTGTCGTTTTAATCATAAGTTTGATTGTTTGCACGAATTTCATACGGGTCTTGCTGAGTTTGGAATTCATTTGGCTCTGCGATGCATGCACTATCTCCTCAGAGAGGCACGAGTCAATAAGAAACTACGAGACAAGAGAAACCCCATGGCAAATACCACTATAAGAATCAATCACAGACGTCGACGCTTTTTTCATTTGAATTTTGATTTCTCAATATTCTTATTGGTGAGAGTGAGAGCAAACATTTAGATAAGAAAATCGACATTTAAAAAAAAGAAAACAATAAAAGTGAATAATAGAAATTAGATTACCTGCAAAACCCAGACGTTGGTCGTCATGATTTGGCTCTTTAAATTCTAGTGGGAGAAAAAAAATATTTTTAAAAATATAAATTTGCATGATAGGAATAGAAATAAATATGTGTAGATTTGTTCGCGCCCTCTTATTGAATAGTTGAATTTGCACTTAGGTTATTTTGACTACTCGCTTTTCATGTTTTTAGTTAAAATTTTAATATTTTTCAATCTTCTAACTTGCACTCATATTTCCACTCATTTGCACATGAATTTAATAAAATTTGCACTCAGAATACATCTGCACTCTAAATAAAACCATTTAAACACTTTCCAGGCAGGAAAATTGTATAGTCTTAATTATTTATTATAATTAATATAAGTACACTTAGGTGGTATTACTGGAGATATGAAATCAGCAAGAAACATTACCTATGAGCGAGAGGGGAAAACAGATTTTAATTTTACTTTTTTTTAAAGTGAGAAAAATAAAGAGGATAACAAAAGGAATTTGATTAAATGTTAAATACAAAACAGAAAAAGCAGATTAAATGAAAATGAATCTCTTTCCCCAAAAAAATTTGTGTTGCAAACAAACAAATTGAATAGACCAAGTAAATTGAACATAATGTGATTCTCATCACACATAATTTAAAAACCTAGTCCAACTTATCTTGAAATTTATTAGCTCATCAAGGCTTTTCTTTCATCCCTATTTCGTTGTCCCATTTCTATTTTCGTCTCCACTAATTCACAAGAGAATTTAATTGAGATATAAACTTTTTTTATGACAAAAACTTCTATGGAGTTTTCAATAACAAGTAGAAAAAAAAATTATTATCTTTTATCCGATATATTTTTATTTTTATTTTTGTCTTTCATATTTATGTTTTTTATTTCCCCTCTATTGTTGTTCATCTTTTGTCTTATCCATTCTTGTAGCCTTCTTCGATTTGAGCCTTCCTATGGAATCTGGTGCTCAGCCCCTGCTGCTTCTAGTGATGGATTGGTCACTGGAGGCAGCACTAGAAGAGTCCCACCACCCGTGATAAGCTTCACGATTGCCAAAAGACCCAGGGCACACCCCATGGGACCCACCACCACACCCAACGTCACTCTCAAAGGCTGAGGGGAATCGAATTATGCCGCCTCAACGTCTCGCAAGCCCGCTACCTCAGTCCCTTGATTGCCATCCATTCGGATAGAATTCGGAAAGCCATTTGGAAAACAGGCTCCAAGCCCATTTGGGCATGAAAGGGGTTTTCAAATGTCACTGAATAAAACGTGCAATTATGTTTAAGTTGACTCAATATGTTTCTTTTGTTCTTTCTCCTATTTCGCTCTTGTTTACATTACTTGTTTTCAGTTTCCAATATGTCTCCCACGACGGTCTTGTCTCGACTCAAGTGTGTGAGTAAACGAGACAAAAGCCCTCTTTGGTGTTTCAAAAGAAAACAGAGTAATGTGTGTTTTGTGCAAGAAGTGTTCAGATTGGATTCAAAGGCAGCATTAGATGCAAGGATAAATAATTAAGTTTGTCTGTTTTATCTTAAGTTTTGCATGCTATTTTGCGTTTTTAGTCTGTTGAGACGATGAAAATGTGGTTTTGTGGTCACAAAAGCAACAGTTTCAACTTTAAACTCTAAATAATGGCAGTTTTTGCAGCTCTTTCATGAAAAATGCATGGAAAATTCATTTATTTTAAAACTCGCACTTGGAATTTATAAGGATATTTCATAATTTAACTGAAAATCAAGAGTTAAATCTAATTTTACAATTGACACACATCTCAAAGTGAAACATCTAAATTCCAAATCACATCAGGGGGTCTAGTTAAATGATGGTGGCGCCCTCTTCTGATAAACATAAAAAGTGTTTCGGTTTAGCATTTCTTCTAGCCCAAGCCAACAATAATGCAGCAACGATTTCTTTTCTAGGCAATTAATTCCATGTTTAGAATTAGAAAATGTTGAGGAGGAAAGTCTGGTAACTTTTATTTGCTCTGTCGCATAGAAACGATAGTCTCAAGTCTCAAGGGAAAATAGTTTT
>JAQIXU010000283.1:0-43267 GCA_034701245.1 Strigamia transsilvanica
GACAACCCACTTATTGCAATAAGCCGCGGGCCTCCAATTGCGCGCGGGCCTCGAACAACGCGCGGGGATAAAAAAAAATTTGCAAATAGCGCGCGGGTGCGCTATTTGAGGAAATACGGTATTTAATTAATGATCTAAAAAAAATCTATAACGGTTAACTCAAAATATTAAATAACACTTTGATACAAGCCGTTGTTGATCAGCAACACACAATAATTAGGGAACCACTGGGCTTCGTGTAAATTCGTATGCTTTTGGAGGGCTCCGCAGCTCCAAAAGTTTGAGAACCGCTGGTCTAGGAGAAAATGCCTGGTCGCACCGTCAAGCTTGCCTGCAATGCACGTAAGCCACATGTATTAGCCAAAGACGTCGCACACGTTTCAGACAGGAACGTAGAGTATGTTTCTACGTTACTTTTAAAAGCTCTGTACTGGTTGATTGCATCTAAAGGCAGTAAAGAAGAACTGTTCGCCTGGTCTAGAGGGAGGCAATTAAAGGTCTTTGTGCCAGAGGTTAGTGTCCACTTGTGAGTGTGGATGTGAGGAGTACCAATGCGGTGCTGGATGACACAGGACACTAACTGCATTCAAAAAGTCGTGTTTCATATGTTTTGGTTTTTGTTTTGTGATGTTAAAAAATACAAAAACAAAAACACAGTTATCTAAAACACTTAAAACATGGCTTTTTGAATGCAGCTACTGTTCGCAATGTATTTCCCTTGCTTCAGCCCAATGACCAAAAAAATTGAGTACATTGCAGTGAAACAAATTGTCAAATTATTCACTCTCGGATGCATTTTCATCCTCGTTTTCTGTGCCGGTGTCGTTTTGATCCTCGGTTTCACTGTATCTTTTAGTCATTTCATCCTTAGTCATGTTGTCCTAATTCATCTACAATTAAATTCTGCAATTCGCTTTTAGTCATTTCGCTCCTCGTACGCCGCCCCGGCCATCTAGACTGCATGAGCAGCTAGGTAGCATTGCTGTATGTGAATTATGAGTATACAAATAGGTTTAATTCTATTTTTTTTTCTATTTGGTGTGATTTTTCCCTTAAGAGTATTGAAAATTGTATAAAAATGTCAGGAAAGAAGTACTGTGTCAAACCCGGAAAAAATATGCTTGTAAAATGTTTTCTTCAAAGCCTATAAAAAAAACCCTTAACATATTTTTATGCTTCCAAAGTCGTTGATGGAAGAATGGAAGATGAAGTTTATGATTCGTAAAAAAAAAAAAAAACTGTCTTCCGTTAATACATAAAATTTTATAAAAATGGTGTGTAATACCAAGCTTTATTCCTTGAACATATACTTTATGTATGTTTGTCATTTTCAAAGACCCAACATTAAGTATTCTACAAGTATCCTAACACTTAAATGTAATTGCTTCGTATTGTTGTGACCAGTGGAAATGCACTAAATAATGGCAATACATGCCCAGCAAATAGTTACATTTAACTACCATACTTCTTTGATTAAGAGCCGCTGTGGGATTGCTGTAGTAGTTTGAAAAACAACAACAAGTGAATAAATACAGTAGCAACAACATTGCCCAATCATAATACAGGAAAAATTCTTAATAAAGTTCACTTTTCAACACTCATGAGCAAGGATGGCAGTAATATCAATAGTAGACTCAAATCAAACCAACAAACAAAATCTTTGACAGTCAAGTAAGGCCGAGAGTAAGCCAATCCTGCAAAACTCAACGATAAGAATAAAAAAAACAAAAGCCAAGTAAACACAAGCAAGCTCACACCTTTCGTGCTGATTTCTCTTATCTTTTTTCTCTATTCCCTAGTCCATGTCAAACAAATACTGGAAAAAAATTAACACAAAAAATTTCAGTTCTAAGAACATTGAACCGATCACTAACCTAATGTTGCCTGTAAAGACTAGAGGGCACAGCCCTGCATAATAATTTTTAGTAAACAAGTTAATTAAAAGTCTATTTTACACACGAGGTGCATTCAAGTTTCTGTTACACGGTATGGCTTTTTATTAACACCAATAATAGTAGATGAAAACATGCCCAACAAACGGTTCGTGCTGAGTAACTTGATGCTAAATTCAAACTGCGCACCCCGATCTGTGCAGACAGTTAACATGGTTCAAATACAGTTAAAATTGTGAATTATATTTTTGGTGATATTTGGTAAATAGATGAAGAGTTGATTTCGTACAAAGAAAATAAAATGATGTGACTGCTTTACTTCACCAAGGAGAGAGTAATACAAAACTTGGTCAGCAACCGTGTTTTTTCTTTGGTTCAGCAATACGAAGCCGAGTAAATTAGCCCTAATACTGATATAACAACAAGGTGTCTACAGAATGCGCAGTTTGAATTTAGCATCAAGATACCGGATGCAATGTCAGTGGTTATTTAATTTTGTGTCAGTTTATAGTTTAGTACGGTATTTAGGTTTTACAAGTTTGATATTCGTAATGTATTGATGAGACAGGAGCCCCATACAGGAGCTGAACTGACAAGCGTTCACACTGGTATGATGAAACATACACACTAGGCGCATTCCTAAAGTCATTTAAACTTGTTTAAAGTTTTTTAAACCAGTCTAAATGTTAAATTTAACATGTGAAGTTTGCCATTTAGATTGGCGTAAATAATTCACTAGCTGTTCACTGTAGAAATGCCACAGAATAACTTTTTAAAGTTTAAAATTTCATACGTTTCAATATTTTATTCAGGTTTTGGCTTATTCCTTTCTTTTGCCATCTATCTGTGGTTTATTTTTAATGCTTAAGCCCTTTTAAGTTCTTTCTTTTTATGCTCTGTTGTTGAATTTTCCCCATCTAAAGTGTTTAGTCCAAGGTTAAATCTTCATTTGCATTGTTGTTGTTTTGCAGCCGAGCCCTTCTAGCAGCATAAGGAGTTTTGCCTTGTTTAGACTGCATTGTTCGAACCTTGCTGAGCCACTTCTGCATCTTACAGATGTTCTGATTGGTTCTCGCGGTCAGGTGATCGGCAACAGACTAAATCAGACCCAGAACTAGATTTAAATTTTAGGCTAGCCTAAACTGTCTGGTGCGAACAAAGTGTAAGGGAATCTTGTGCCAGATGGCCAGGGCCAAAGCCCGCCAAAATTCAAATTTGTGCCCCCAACATAAAATACCGGCATATTTGGTGCCCCTTACTGCAGCCCTGATTACTAAATCCCGAACCTCAGATTTGGCTATGATCTCCCGAGATCCCTTACTGATTAATTCTGAAAATTCCTGAATCCTTCAGAATCGTCACAATCAGAATCTTCCGAATCCCAAAAATATTCCCAATCTTTCCCACTTGAATTTGTTGAATCAGTTGTGGAAAAGAATTAAAGACATATCTCAGGAACTCATAGAACGTTGAACAACACCTTTTATATCTCTTATAAAGGCAACAATAGTCAGTGCGCAATAAAGCTGTTACATTTACAATACGCAACATATAATCACTCAACAGAATTTCCAATTATCACACCCCACATCCGTAGGTCTTCAGAGGAGAAACCGCAGCTTTCCAAGGTATTCACACCAACAGAACAAGGTGCTGAGTGTGTGCTATCAAGCTTATCAAAACAGAATAAAGAACATTGGAATTGACATTATATTCCCCATATATTTTGAAATTCCGCCATAAAAAAAAATCAAACTGCCGAATATATCTCAGTAAACATGTTTACTGCAACTGAAATTACATTTTCGTGTGTAGTAGCTGGATCAGCAAGAAAGAAATGTATCTATTTCCTGTGTGCTCAGCAGTTGAAAGCATTTCCGATGGGAATGGCACAGGATGTTCCTTTAGCGGGAGAAAGGAGATTCCGACATCGATGGCACTCAATTCAATTAAGCAGCAGACATGAAAATTAGCTTAATGAATTCCCTTGGAAAAGCAGAAAACAGTAGCGCCCAGCAGCACAATCCACCGAGATTCAGCACAAAAGTCAAATTGCTTGTGCGCTATTAAACCATCAGTGAATGGATGCAATAAACTTTTTCAAAATTTATATTTATCGGCTTATTTCTAGATGGATTTAGTCCTGAAGGACGACCACGGTGATATTACCAATTACCAGGTGAATGGCGAATTCGACCTGGACGAGTTCTCTGCTCAACGTAATGTGCATTACTACTCGTGTTGCTCAGAGCCTTACCCGGATATCACGTACAAATTGCGTCTTCGCAGAAGACCCATGTTTTACGTGTTCAATCTGATACTGCCGTGTGTTCTCATAAACGGAATAGGTATAGTAAAGGTTTAATCGATACCAGAAAAAAGTTGGAAAATATATTTTGTATTTTTTTTTGTTTTTTAAATATTTATTTCAGCTTTGCTTGTGTTCTATGTTCCCCCTGAATCGGGCGAGAAAGTAACTCTAGGCATCAGCACATTACTTTCCATGACTGTGTTCCTCATGTTAATCCGGGAAAATTTACCACCAACTGAGAAAACACCGCTTATAGGTATTTGGTGTTGCCTTGAGAAAAATAAATAATATCGATGGCGTCTGAAGCTTTAAATTGAATCTAGATTTATGTAGCTAGGTGCCTTGCTTTCATTATTTTATTAAAGCTGCTCGCTTCACATTCATTTCGGAATGCAGAGGCGGCTTTATACCTGTACCTCCATATGCAGGTTACATTTTTAAGATTTTTTTGGGTAACTAATTAATTAGTTTTAACGAAATGAGTGTTTTTAGACTAATCTGATGGTGCTCTGCAACTTCGTAATTGGAAATTTTGCTGTATCTCTGATAGTTTTAAAGTTGTCAGATAAATCACTTTGAAGGTTAGCCTAAAGGTCAAAATTGGGGTGTACCCATACAACTTCCTATTTACCCCCAGCAGAAAATTTGTGGTGTATCTATTCATTTGTTTAATAGTTCCTGGGGAAAGGACTTTTCAGAGGCGGCTTTTGGTAAGGCCAGTAAGGTAACCGCCCAAGACCTCCAAATTTTGAAAACCTCAGACTGTGGCCCCAAAATTTCTCAAATCAGTAGATAAAATCTGTAAATCTGTGAAAATAAGGACCCGTGTTAAAAAATTTCAAAGGTTTGAGATATTTTGAGATATTTCAACAAATTATGACAAAATGTTGGCCAAAATTTTCTCAAAGGCTGCCTCTCCACTTTATACTTGGTGAGAAAAATACTTTTTACCTACTCTGTATGCGCACTTGTTATGTGACAGCGTGGTCTTTATCAGGGCAAACCGCGCCGGTAAACTCGAACTGCGCATCCCATTCTGCGCACACGATTTTCTAATTCCAGTCCTAATTTAGCCTAATATTAGGCCTAAAAATGCGAAATAATGTAAATAAACCACAATTTAGCAATAATTTATAACATGGTATTGAAATATTGTTATTTTCTTTTATTTGTTTAGCATTATTTATCCAAATATTAAGCTTTAATCCTGCTAAATATGAACTAGAATTCGAAAATCATCTGCGCATAATGGGATGCGCAGTTCGAATTTAGCATCAAGATACTGGGCGCGAACTGTAGTGTCGGGTTACCCCAATAATTGACACACGCTCACGTGATAACCAGGCCGACACACCATATTAATAGCAGTTTAGGCCTTTAATTGTGCCGTCTAGGGGTCGGTGACCCGAGGATGGGTGAACAGCACATTTCCAACCAATTCATCATATTTGTTTTTTTCCAGTCATGAATTTGGGTGTCCTTCACAATGGTTAAGTCTCTTCTCTCAAGATGCACTAAACAAATCAGGGGTTCATTGAATGATGCACGTGGGACTGAATGCAAGCCAAGACTCCAGTCCTTTATTGTCGCCGACAAACAACCGTAATGGCATGCAATTGTATATACAGCAGGCAACAAATAAACCAAAAGAGTGGAGGGAAAAAATTGTACATTGTGGAATAATTCAGCACACTTGGAGCGCGTTTAGAGTCGCATAAAATGAGTGCAGTATTTGTTTAGCATACCGGAAAAGAAAAATAGCCTAGTTTAACGTCAATAAAATTCTTTTCCCTTTCATAATTAGTTCTAACAAAGGTAAATAAAGTAGAAAATGCCACTTACACGCTTAAGTACATCGCTGCTCGTCAATGGCGCCTGTCTGGGTCATGCCGGTCGTAAACACTAACTGCAGTACGTGTATATGTATGAACATATTTAGACAATGTCTTAGTGTTGTGATGGCACCTCACGTTCTCAAATATTTACTTCAAAACGGCGAAATGTGGCCCAAAAAAGTCCCTCTTGTTAGAATGTTCGGATTCAAGATGGCGGATATTAAACTTGAACAAGCCGGAACTTGCTCCAACGATCCAGATTAATTACGAGTGACCATACAAAGCGCGCTCAAAGTTTGTTGGAATACGTTCAAAGCTGATTAGGTTAATTAATGACTATCAAACAAATCGGCTGATTTGTACCAGTAATCAGTTTAATATATAAAGCTCACCTTGTGGCGACTATACATGAGTGCCGAAATTACAATATATTAGCGGTGACTGGTGAACCCTACAAATGCGGGCCTTTATCGATCAGTAGCCTATGCATCGAGCGCCTGTATCTACAAACCGTGCATAAACGATGTATGACGCATCCTGGTTAGAATTGTAATATTTACGATTTAAATTATTTGAAAATTCAAATAAAAATTGATGCAATAAAAATTTAAAAATTCATTATTTTAATTCATTATTCTCGGTTTCAGGTATGTATTACGGAGTTACCATCTGCATCGTGTCATTCGCCACGGGTCTCTCTGTCATCACACTAAACGTACATCATAGAGGCGTACGGGACACCGAGGTGCCGGCGCCTCTACGCAAACTCGTTCTTGGCGTTCTGGCCAAGATTCTTTTCCTCAAATTTGAGGCGCCATCGGGTGACCGCCTTTCTAAGGTGAGCCACCACGCAATCCCGCGAATAAACTCGACTAACCGTTAATTTTTAGGATCAATTTCAGGACAAATCTCATTCGTCCGACATGGACCACATTGAACAGTACAATTTCTCGCCGCGATTTCCGCACCGGAAACCGGCCAATCCGGAGTCGAGTGCGGACCACTTTGAGCGGCAATTTCTGCGTGTCCTTAACAAAATTTATCAGACGATTGAGCGCAACGAAGTACGCCAGGCTGGGCAAGACAGACGGGACCACGTTCGCATCGAGTGGCAGCAGGTGTCGCTCGTGTGCGACAGATTTCTTCTGGCCACTTTCGTCGTGATAACTGCCGTGGCAACTTTCGCCATTCTATTTTCATCGCCGCACGGCCCTTGACCTGTAGGTTGTTTACAGTTGAAGCTCAATTCGTGGCGAAAATGCCTGCGCGCGCCTGTTTACCTATGCAAATCTGTTAAGTATATGGCGCACGCGCAGTTCAACACCTTTATTTGAGTGAGGGCTCTAAGGAATCTGTTTTTACGGTTACCCCCTTTGTGCCCATCAGTGTCTCACAAACAGTGATTGTCTATGTGGTTTGTGCAACAACCGTTAATGAGCTCAAATTTTTAATCAAGAATTTTGATTCAAATGTGATGAATCACGGGAGAACAAGAGGAATTATTTCACGGTTCGGTGACATATGAATTTATTAATTATTTCAACGTCTGCTCAACAGATGTGTGTTTTCCAAATCCAATTTCGAGGCTTTCCGCCGTTATATACCTGTAGATTTGAGTTTTTGTATACAATTAGAAATAAAACTCTGGTTTTTTTTTTTTGTATATACATACTGGCATATAAAATGAAGTTATGGTTTAATTTAATGTGAGTTACCAGCTAAGCTAACTTGTAAGTGGCGCCACTTTAAAAGGCAGAAAAGGTTCATTTTGTATTTAAAGTCGAGCGTAAACTGTTGGCGTTAAATTATCAGGATTTATTGGTTTAAAATTTAATTATTTCCTCAAGTATATAATAAAAACAACTATTTTAACCTACATTACTAAAGATTTATTTCCTAATAAAAACGATATTTCAAAATTTTTTTAAATTTTTTTTTTTTTGCTAGAACGATTGAATTAACAGTGAAGAGCAGGGAAGCTTCAGGGGCAGCAATGTTTATAATTCCTGAATTCACTAACAACACAAGAAAACTCATTTACCTATACAATTCACTCAAAAGAGCACACAAAACGACATCCGTGGGGTTGTTTTATCAGCGCCCATTGACAAGATTATTGAGAAAGTCAAGTTTATCTCGTCTTAAATTAAATTTAGAAAACTGCTCGTGCACTTCCAACAGTTTAGGAGTTATTTTCCTTACGACTTGCATCAGTTGCGGCGTTTTCTTGACAACAAGAGGAAAGCGAGCGGGGTCACCTGAAGAGATGGCGCTTTATCGGTATAAAAGTCGATATTGGGTTTTGTAACGACGTGTACCGAACATATCTTGAACCGCACTCACAGTCGATGGTTTTGGCAGCGAAGGAAAAAAGGATTCTACAGACACAGGTTCGCAGCCATTTGTGCCGCTGCAAGGGAAAAGAAAAACTAGCTCAGTTTGGCGTCTCCGGGGAGTAATACAAGTGCGACCAAACCTTGCGTTTACTTGTCGGGATAGAGTGGGGTTGAAACGAGGAAACAGACTCGACTCGATGGCATTCATCTCCTCTGGATCCAACTCCAGCTGGAAAAATAAAATGAAGGGGAAAGTGGCGGATTAGGAGACTCAATCTCAAGCAAAACATATTACCTGATTGGAAAAACCGTAGCCAAAAACGCCGTATTTAAAACACATTTCTAACTCGACTAAAGCCATGGTGTCCTCCAGAGAGTTAATAATGGGATAGTGTTCTTTCATTGGTTGTGCCTGAAAAATAAAATAAAATATTTAAAAGATATATATCTTTAAACATTCGAGTTTTGGTCGAGTTCGAAAGAATTGTGAGATTGGAGCGAGTTCTTGTATGATCTTATGGCATTTGTAAGTGGTATAACTAGAAGAAATGTAGTCTCGTTGCTATATAGGGTTTGCTTTTGATTTCCTTTACATGGAAATGAGGATTTTCGGTCTTATTTTGCATAGTTTAGACTTAAAAGCCTCTCTGGTGCTTTGCTTTGCTGCAGTACAACATGAAAATGATGTTATTTTTGTATAAAAAGACACGAAAATGCTTTTTAAACGAAATGAACTTTGATTTTGAAAGAAATAAACCTAAGAGATACAAAATCGATTTTAGCAAATTTTAAAAAAAAAGTAAAAATTATTTTTTTTTTTTAATTGATATTAAAAAAAAAAGAGATTTGGCTTTTCGGTGTTATTTTACATAGTTTGCTTTACTGCAGTACAACATGAAAATGATGTTATTTTGTTATAAAATACACGAAAAAAAAATTAATTTTGAAAATTAATTTTTTTTTTAAATTTAAGAACGTAAAAAAAAATCCATTTTATTAGTTTTTCTTAATTGGTATTAATTTTATTGGTTTCAAAACAAACGAATTGGCTGTGCAATTTGAATTAAGTTGAGCAATAACCAAAGTGGGTTACACGTCGTGTACTAAGGGGAAACTCTCGAGTAGTTTTTAGGTTACCGCTTACATTTTATTCAGTATTGCCACGTGTTCCACGTGTTATGGGCCATAACTTAAACGCACACGCATCCATAAAGCGGACATTTCTTATTCTTACCACCGCCATGACGTCGTAAAGGTGCAAATACAGAGTTGCAACCGTCCACGCCCCAAGACTGTCTACAATCTCCATCATTTCAATAATAATCATGTTGTTTGCTTCATTCGCAAAACAACTCGGCTGAAAGAAATCAATTTTACTTTGAATCCGTCTTCACGTTTCTGGTTTTAAATCGGCATATAGTGTATATACGGTATACCTGCACATGGAAGTGCAAGAGAACATCAATCTCAAGAAACTGATCTTTCCCGGCATACAGTAGCCCCGTTTCCTTGGAAACATCATTTACTGTCACTTTTATTTTGATCAACTCTTTTCTTGCAGGCAAATCTGCAATAGAATTGCATTAAATTTGCATGGACCTGCACATCAATTCGATTCTGGCAATTCTCCTGGTTGCCCAAATGAAAGCGATGGAAAGAGAATGAAATGAATAAATAAAGGGAAGCGAAATTAAATAAAAATTAAAAATTAAAAAGTGCAAACTTTTCTGCAAATTGAGTGCGCATGACGAGCTAAATGAACTCTAAATTTACCCGGGAATTCTATTCTTCGAATATGGATGGCAAAAACTCCAATCTGTTACGAGAATATGAATGTAAAGTGCTTATGAAATATGCAAAACATTTCTGAATTAGTTTACTGGAGGCGCGATGCTTCCCATCTCGGCCACAGAGCCATCAGCGCGAAGTTGGAATACTTTGAAGTCGGGAGGCTGAACATGCTTCAGATAAGTTGGAATTCTTGGAATGAATTCGCTCATTTCGTTATACGATTCTAGCGCATGTATACGTTTTACAACCTTCTAATTAACTTGACTCAATTAACTCTAGGTGTCAACCCAACATTATTTTTATTTTTTTTTTCCTCGACTATTTTTTTTTGTGAGTTTAAGTAATCAAACAGACAAAAATAAAACAATAAAATCACAAATAAAATTTAATTTCTTATTAACGTCCACCTCCATTATTGATTTCGCGCGCCCTTGTAACTGTTTTGAAAAGCTCACGAAAACTCTTTTCTTGGAAACCAGCTCATTTCGGACTGTAAATCTCTAATTAGACAACGAAACTTTTCTTCTAAACCCTATATTTGCTTTTTAAAGACCAACGGATCGCTAAGTACCTCCGGTGTGACTAAGTTTTACATTTTTATTAAATTATAAAAACTCCGCATTGCCAAAAGAGTGCCACCTCTTCCCACATTTACATTCAAATTTACGACGTGTAAACAGCATTAAAAAAATAAATAAAAAAACCTCGCAACTTTTTCTTTCTGACGACTTTATTTTTCTGTTATTACTACAGCTTTTTTTATGACTACGATCTTCACATCCGAAATACACCAAAACTGGTCTCTTCAACTGGTCTGTTTAAACTGGCACTTAAGCACAAAGCCAACACTTTCCTCGTATCAGCTGGATCGATAATTCCGTCATCCCATAATCTTGTTTCGAGAGAGAGAGAAAAAAATAACAATAAAAATGCTTTTATCTAAATATAATATCCCCTAACCTTGCACTGGAAAAATACGGGCTTCCTTCCGCTTCGAACCTTTTAATGATCGGATCGCGCAATGCTCGTTCTTCCTCATCACTCCACTAAAATTTCATTACACCGTTTAACATTATCTTTCAAGTCAGTAAATAACCTAATTACTCCTATTTAACCTCCTTTCCTTCACGTTTTTTCTGCTCACGTGTGATTTGCGCCAGAACATTCGCCGCCTGCTCGCCTCCCATTACCGATATTCGTGCATTCGGCCACATGAAAACGAACCTCGGACTGAAAAATAGAAAATTTACGCGTAAAACATTACTGTTTTAATCAATCGAGTGGATATTAACTTGTAGGCTCTGCCACACATTCCGTAGTTCCCGGCACCGTATGAACCGCCGACAATAACTGTGAACTTGGGTACGTCGGCGCATGCTACTGCGGTAACCATTTTAGCACCGTGTTTTGCGATTCCACCTGCCTCTGCTTCTCGTCCCACCATAAAACCTGCACGTGTTTATTAAATTATTTTTTTGAATTTTATTTTAGATGCTCGAGAAGTTATTTCATTTCACCCGTAATGTTTTGTAGAAATATTAGCGGGATTTTTCTTTTTGCACAAAGTTGAATGAAATGTGCGCCCTAGACGAAATAAAAAGAGAAATTAAGAAAAGGTTTTTATTCGTTTGGTACTAAAATTAATTTCGCGGTCAACCTTTTGTGCGGATTCGGCAAAAAGGACACCGTTGTTGCCAATTATGCCGACAGGATAACCGTGTAATTGTGCGAATCCTAAATTGTAATATTAAATTAAGTTTCTGTGTTAATTAAGCTCGTGTATTAATTAAAAATCGGACCTGTTACTAAAGTTTCGCCGTACATTTTCTTAAATTCATTAAATTCACTTCCGTCGACTATTCGAGCGATCACCTCGCGAATGTCGTAAGCTTTTTTCAGGTTGTCGCCAACAATTCCGTAGATTTCTTCTGCAGGGAAAAGAGGCTCTTTCGGTTCTTTAATTTCAACCTAAACGATAAAATATATTTTAAAAATAGTTTTAAATTAAAATTAAATTAAATTGCCGTAAAGCTCCGAATAAACGCCGGGGCGGTTAATATTTTTTTGCGTTTCTATTGATTTTGTTGCTTTTTCATTGGTTTTTAATTGATTTTTAGACTTTTTTTGGTTTTTTGTTATTGCAAAAACTGCTGGTGACCCACGAGCGCTTAAGTGGGCACAGGCCATTGCTCGGACCAGGCCACAATTCGGAGCTTTACAATAAATTATCTGTACTGTTGGCATTTTCTTATAATTTGTATTTTTAATAATTTGTCTCGCAAGATACAATGCGTGTTGATCATCAACAGCGTAATAATCCGTCACACCAGACTTACTACAAATAAAAATAAAAATAAACACAGAAATACACAAATATACCTCATTACCTGCAATGTAAATCCGCTCCACCCAATTCCTCCGCCGATATTTCTTCACCGGTCGCTGCCTTCACCTAAATTTCGCACATTTTACGCTCGCATTGCCCAGTTTTATACTTCCAAACCGAATTTAAATATTACCAGAGGTGGTCCACCTAAAAAAATCGTTCCTTGCTTCCTAACAATTATGCTCTCGTCGGCCATTGCCGGTACGTAAGCTCCTCCTGCAGTGCAACTGCCTAATACAACTGCAATCTAAACTTTAAAATTCAATTTCAGCAGAAACCCTAATCAATCGTATTAACATTCATACTTGAGGAATGCCTAAAGCTGACATAGTTGCCTGGTTATAGAAAATTCGACCAAAATGCTCCTTATCTGGAAACACATCCGCTTGACGAGGCAAGTTGGCCCCTCCAGAGTCGACTGTAAATCAAATTTGTACGTAATAATTCGCTAATTTAATTATTTGGGGGTAAAACAAAAAATCCACACCTAAATAAATGCAAGGCAGGCGGTTTTCACGTGCGATTTCTTGAGCTCGTAAATGTTTTTTCACAGTGACTGGAAAGTACGTGCCACCCTTAACTGTAGCGTCGTTGGCAACGATCATACATTCCTTTCTGTAATACAGCGCATTAATGATGCGCCAATCGGTCGGATAATGTCATTCTCACTCAAAAACACGACCAATTCCAGTTACGATTCCAGCTGCAGGAATTTCTTCTTTGCCGTATAATTGCAGCCCAGCTAATTGAGACAACTCCAAGAAAGACGAGCTACAAGTGGAAAATAAAGTTCGTATTTGTGACTTATGATAATACCGTAAATGCTCTGATAGAACACCTGCGCTCTGTTGATGGAACCTAGATTTTCCCAGTAATTTAGATATTGAATTCAGTCATTTCGGTCAATTTTGATATTGAATTCAGTTGTTTTGGTCAATTTAGATATTGAATTCAGTTGTTTTGGTCAATTTAGATATTGAATTCAGTCGTTTTGGTCAATTTGGTATTGAATTCAGTCGTTTTATTCAATTTAGATATTGAATTCAGTCGTTTTGGTCAATTTAGATATTGAATTCAGTCGTTTTGGTCAATTTAGATATTGAATTCAGTCGTTTTATTCAGTTTAGATATTGAATTCAGTCGTTTTGGTCAATTTAGATATTAAATTCAGTCGTTTTTGTCAATTTAGATATTAAATTCAGTCGTTTTTGTCAATTTAGATATTAAATTCAGTCGTTTTGGTCAATTTAGACCCGTGTTGTAAAGGATACCGCATTCAATGAGCATCCCGCGCTCAATGAGAGCATTTACGGTATTTGGTGACATAATGATTACCCGGGATCAAGAAGATTATTCACTCTGTCACGAACAAGCATTTTGCCTTTGGATGTATGTCGCTGAATAGATTTCTGATCGCCACCTGAAATAAAGTATAAACATATTTATTTCCTTGATTAATAAACGGATAAAATCGTGGAAACCTTTTATCGTGTTGTTCACATTTTCTTTTAAATTATCTACTAGTTTTTTCATACGTTCATGATTGGTCTGAAATAAATAATATAAAATTACAATAAAATTAAAATAAAATGAAATAAAATAGATGATTTTTTTCTAAAAATCATTCGGCATGTCAACGCAAACTGACTTTGTAATCTAGTGTAGTTTTCTCGGGTTGTGTACCGATTACTTGAGGGCGATCTATATGATATCGACGAGACATAATTCTATTGAATACATGCGTTGTGCGAATGCACGAAATAGTTCCTCGAAAAAGAAATGTAAACTTAACCATTATAAAAATATTACAAAAATTGAGCGACTAAAAAGATGTAACGGTAGAAATAATTGTTGAAATAATGTAATAAATTGAAGGAGAGGGATGTTAATAGATGGAGTGCGCCATTTTAAATTGACGACAGCAGGTAACAGTACCCGGATCCAGAGTTTGTTCTAGGAAAAGGGTAATACCGAGACAGTTATTTTAATCTAAAGCTTTCTTTTTATATTAAAATTGTTTTTTTAAACATTTCTTTGCAAATGAATTTGATGAAAATTAAAAATATTTTGAAGTCTTAATTTGGTGCGTTGATTTTTTAAGTATCGAGTATTGTTCTGTCGGTAGTTTACATCCGCTCTTCATCGTCCCCTGCTTACTTTCGTGTGCACAAAATGGCAACACTCGGTCGTTTAGCTGCAATTTCTCGCAAGTTTTCTTCGTCGGCGATTCGACGCGCCGGCGGTCACCACGATGAAGCAGGAATACCCGGATCTGTACGTTATTAATTCGCAAAATAAAACACGTATTTTTGTTTTTAAAAATGCGTTTTATTTCGAACATTAGGCCTAAATTTTATGCAACAAAATTTATTTATTTCTTATCACTTTCAGAATATCCCGTTCAGAATCGACAACCGTTTTCGACTCACGTTTACGTACATGTGGTTCTTCGGAAGTGGATTTGCAATTCCCTTTTTGTTGTTGAGACATCAGCTCTTGAAGAAATAGAGGTCTAAAAGGACTAGCGAATTTAAGCGAATCAATATTAATTTTTTTTTTCGTTTTGTTTCAGTTTTTGTGGATTTTTAAAGAAATTGGAACAGAAGTTTAGTATGATCGAGGCCTGTAATCTTGTAGATAAAAAAGAAACGCAAAAATGTTCAGTTTATAGAAATAAAAATTTATTGTGAATCACAAACAGTTTGCATAAATTTATTCATGATTTTCTGACCACTGGTCTTGCAGTAATTAACTCTTCCTTTTCTCTGGCCAACTGTTTCTGCATACGTTGAGCTTCAACGTCTCGATCCTTTTGTTTTTGTAATTTTTGTGCCCTTTGCTGCAATTTTGTGATTTTAATTCAAAAATCTATTACAATTTTTCATTAGTGTAATTCTCACGATTAAATTTTGCGATTTTTCCCGCAGATGGGCCATTTGTTTTTTAATTGTAACCAGTTTTTGATGATATGTTTTGATATCTTCGAACTGCAATTACCAAAAAATAAAAAACACCGTAATAATAATTAATAATTTTAAATTATTGAAAATTAAAACACCATGGGATCTAGTTTCGGCGCTTCTTCGTATTTTGTATTCTCCTGTTGCACAGTTTCTATTAAAACGCTCTGGCTCCTCCTACGAATAATATTGTAATTAGTATTAGTATTGTTATTAAACATTTCTCAAAACACTTTACACAAGGTCACTTATGGTTAGAGATGCATTTTTCAGCTTAGGTTCGTACATGTCAACTAAACCATTAGCTAGCTGGTGGATACATTGCTTTTTGGAGTCGGAAGAATCATTTTCGGTTTCATTATCACTCATTTTGTCTGGCATTGAGTCGTAGTCACAATAGTAGCCGAAACTCGTATCGTTTTTGCATGTTGATAACAACAACAACACCCCTAAAAAAATAGATGCATTTTAAATTTTAAAAAATAAATAAATAAACTCATTGTATTTTACTTATTTACTTTTTGTTTCTTATAACTTCTGAACTATTCAATTACCTGTTCTATTTTTTTTTCTAAGAAATTAAATTGAACGGATATGCAGGTTGCAGGTTCGACCACCAGTCTATGCATAGAACGATACTGAATACTAAATAAAATAATTACATTATTATTATTATTATTATTTTAATGACTAAAGAAAAAAGGAAACACAATTTTTTAAAATTGTTTAAATAAAATTTCGGAATTAGTTGCACGAAAAAACAACAGACGTGAAGTATCGGTCTTCGCGTAGTCCTCGTGATTCAACCAAATTCAACTACATCATGGCGTCGAACGATGACATTGTGAACAATTTCATGGATAAAGCACTGTGGAAATATGGACCAAAACCAGGGAGTTTTTACAATTTCCCATCGGCATCGACAGAGGATCATACTGGAATGAAAAAAACAACTTTGTAAATCTTATTATTTTATGAAAGTAAGAAAAAGAGGATGATTCAGCGTTATTTGTCGTTTACAGAAATCCAACTACAACTGGAACATCGGTGTTGGGTCTCGCGTACAAAGGAGGAGTTATAATCGCAGCTGATACTTTGGGGTCCTACGGATCGCTCGCTCGATTTCGCGACTGCTCGAGAGTGATGCGAGTGAACGATTACACTATATTGGGCTGCGGTGGTGATTATGCCGACTTCCAATATTTACAAAATGTCATCGAGCAAAAAGTGTAAATTTTGTCTCCGCTCAAACAAAAATGATTTTGTTTAAAATTAATATAAATTCACTGTGATTAAATAGAATCGACGAAGAATGTCTTTACGACGAGTTTACCATTAAGCCTCGTGCTCTGCACTCATGGATCACTAGGGTTTTGTACAATAGGTGGGTATTGTTTTAAAAGTTTTAACATTTTTGTTAATAACAAGATTAAAATGTTTTTTAAAAATTTAAGACGCTCGCAATTTGATCCGTTCTGGACAACTTTTATTGTCGGTGGCATTCAAGATGGTGAACCGTAAGTTTTGAGGATTAAAATTGGTTAACTGAAGGGCTTACAAGTCCGCCATTTGTCCGCAAAAAAGTATTAGCATTGCGGCGGCAGATGGAGCCTACTTAGATTCTGAAAAAATGGCGGATGGGATGTTCTTCGGTTAATCGTTCTTATATTCATTAAACTAATTATTTTTTTTTAAATGTTTGTTAGGTTTTTGGGTCACGTGGATAAACTTGGAACTGCGTTTGAGTGTTCTCACATTGCTACGGGATACGGCGCTTACATTGCATTGGTAAAGGACATAGCAAATCATCTATTTGTGTGAATTGAAGTTGATTAAATTTCTAAATTAAAATAACGAAAGAAACGACACACCGTTTACTTTGTATTGAGAAATTTGAGATTTAATAACGAAAATTCTATTGATACATTTTTGTGTAATAACAAGTGAACTCGATTTTGCGTCTTCATTGGTTAATTTCACCAATTTATTTTTCAGCCGATGTTGCGTAAAGCAATCGAAGGACCCGCAGAGCTAAATCAAAGACAAGCAATGGGAATTCTTATTAATTGCTTAAGAGTCTTGTATTACAGAGATGCCCGGTCATTTTACAGAGTAATTTTTAAAAAATATATATATTTTTTCTTCTTAAATTAAAAACATTTAATTTTACGATTTTTATTTATCAGTACCAATTCGCAATTGCTGGTAAAGATGGTACCAGTATCGAAGGCCCACGTCAAATCGACTCTAACTGGGACATCGCATATTTCCAAGGCACTGAATAAGAAAAAAATAAAAACAAAAATAAAAATCTGCCTTTTATTGTCAGTTTTTTCTTCTCTCATTTGAATAAACAAACAAACATCTCATTTGCGTTTCTTTCTTGTGCGTTGTGTACGGTGGCGCCACCACAATTCTTACGTCGCATCTTCACCTGAGGAGAACCGACATTAGATTTACAAATCAGTAAATCGAATCATGGGATTCACTAGCTGCGATTTACACATTTCCTACGACAATTTTTTTTACGAAACAGCGTGCGATTTGCAACTGATTTACTAAATTTACTGAATTTTCTTGATTTCCAAATCCCAAATCAGAGAGTTTACTCGAATGTCAGTCCCAACGTCTTCACCTGGTTCAGTCTTTGGTATACCCTCCCCGTAGCGCGCTCTGTCATTGGTTTCGTCCCTGCCACCATCGATTGGTGGGTGTACATTGCCATTCTACTCAATTATTTAGTCGCGCGCCCCACCAGCGCCCCGTGCTGGCTTTACAGGAACAGCAGGAGGAGGAGGCGGCGGCGCCGGCCGACGATGTTCACCTGTGCTCCGACATAGGTGCCTCCCCAGGTGAGTAAGTCTCGGCGACCTACTTCTATTTGGGGATGGACGCGCTCCGCATCGATCAATGGATCCCATCACCATTGCGGTTGTCATGGCAATGCACGGCGCGTCCCCCAACACAGCTTCCCGATGAAAACCAAACTCTGGAATTCATTCAAATTTAGACAAATTCCACCATTTCTTCGTTTTTATCGTTTGATCGTTTAAACACTTGAGAAATGGAGGACAGGATTTGTATTTTGTATGCAGCATCTTCTGAAAACGCATTTATTGCTGCGCCGGTATTCAATTAGGTAGTGTCGTTTTCAGAGGTGTTTATGACAACGTTAAGACTTCCTTCCTGTATTATCTCGCCACTATACATCGCAGTCATTTCTCATATCTGACACGATGCTTTTATTGGACGAAATTGCTTTTGCAGCAACAGAGGCGCGATTAAATCAGGTTTGCCATACTTAATAAGAATCAGTAAATAATTAACGGTGCTTCAGTGCGGTGTGCGTCAATCCCGTTCAAAAATTGCGTTAACAAACGTTATTTACTTTTCCCGGTAAATAAGTTATTGACCCGATGACGCATTCGATGACTGGTACGAGTCGAACACGCAAAACTGAATGAAATGGCCGCAGCGGATGCGATTGAGTTTGCAATATTTAGTCGTAAGTTCTGTCGTGAAAAGGCTGTGTGGAGTCGGAACAAGCCAGGAGTTTTTATCCAGCTTTGCCTCACGAGGGTTCCTCCACCCAAACATAAACGTGTCCCGAAGGTGGCGCAGCAGCCACTTTTGCGTCGATCGATTTTCTCCGCCACAGGATTCCTTGTGTGGCCTTGTCATTGAGGCGATTTGCACGGCCCGCAGTTATTCTTACAATTTTCACGTGCAAATTCCTTTATGCGTACACGTATTTTAAAACCCTTTATTTTCCTTTTCTTTATGTTGCAAACGACGTGATTACACCACATGTAGGCTCAACAATTTGAATAGCACTGCGCACTTATGGCACGCTTCTCTGCACCTTTGAATATGGTGAAAATATCTTTTTTTTTAAAAATATTTTTCTTTCTTTCTCTCTACTTTCATTTCAGTCACCATTTCTGCACGTGACAGTTAACTTAACCGCGTTTTTATTGCTTTCTCTGTGTTTTTTTTTTGTATCTTTCTGTATGTATCACTTGTTTTACTTGAAATTTACACTGCATTGACAATCAATAGAGGCTTATTAGACCACGATTTTCTTTCAGACGAAATGCCCGGTTTGGCCGAGGACTCGGAGGAGGCATCCCTCGTGGGCCGCGAGGCATCTCTTGCAATGACGTCGTACACCGAAGAAGGTACAACGCGTATAAAGACAGTGCGAATTGTAGAAAGCGGCGCCACCGCCTCTGGTGAACCCATCTCCGATGGAATAGAGGAAGCCGCCACGGACTCGTCGGTGGTCGCTCAGTTTCACGAAGACGCCATCAGACAGGTACAAGAAAATTATGTGATGATTATTTTTTATTTCAAATAAATGTATGTGCAGACTGGTTCGGGTGTTTTCCATTGGCTGTTGCTGCTTTTCGCCGGACTCGGAATGGGCGCGGAGAATGCCGAACTGTTCGTTGTTGCTTTTTTAATTCCCAGTGCTGAGGAAGATCTGTGCATGGAGAATACTGATAAGACCTGCCTCGGTAATGATTCACCAACTGTATAAATAAATTATCAGTAATTGCTATTTGAAAAAGCTCCTCCTAGAGTGGCTTCACTGCACATCGTCAAATTACTAAATAGATTGGAATTTCGTGCAGGAAATTCTGTTTGAAAATTTGCTCTTGATAAAATGCAATTATATTAATCGATTGCATTTTACAATCGAATAAAATAAAAACTAAAAAATTAAAATTAAAATTTTTTTAATGATAAAATTGAAATAATAACTTTTTGATAAAAATGTGAAATGATATCGTCTCTTTTCATGCCAAGCTGGAGTAACGTTTTCGTGGATGTTAGTTGGTGCGATTACATGGGGTTGCATAGCAGACCGCGTTGGCCGTCGTACAGCTCTTCTAGTGGCACTAGTTTTCAATTCTACGTTTGGTGCTATTGCTGCCTTCATGCCTAATTACGGCCTTCTTTTATTAACACGTTTGTTGAGTGCTGTTGGAGCTGGTGGTCTTTTGCCAGTCATCATCGTTTATTACTGCGAATTTTTTGGAAGACGTGACCGTGGACGACGTGCCACTTGGCTTCTGGCAGGATGGGCTCTCGGAGGTCTCTTCGTGGCTCTCATGGCTTGGGCTGCTATACCTAGAACTGGTAAGTTATTTTTGATTATAGTAAGCGTTGGTGTTAAGTGTGATTTGTCATTCGTTGCGCAATTTTTACCACAAATTAATTTAGGTGTGGCACTTATGGAGGAGAAAAAACAGTATTTCAGCAGTTGGCGTGTATTTGTTCTGTTGTGTTCATTACCTTCCTTTGCCGCCCTTATTACTCTCATTTTCCTGCCAGAAAGTCCTCGGTTTTTAGTTGAGGTATGCAGTAGATTGGAAGTTAATACACTATCTTAAGAATTAATTTTTTGAATGAATTTTTAGGTTGGTCGTGATGTTGAAGCCATGTTTATTTATCAATCAGTGTATAAAAACAACCACATAAACGACGATCCGACAGCACAATATCAGGTATGAGTCATCAATAATGATAAAAAATTTAGTCTACATTTATTTCGTGTTAATAAATTTAAGCTTACTGAACTGGAATTGCCAACACGACGCCAATTGTATGGCGGCTTCCCTCCTCCGCCCAGTCGCAGTGTTCTCGCTGATTTTGTATCCGGTTTCGAAGCGGTGAGTAAATTAAATTTGTGATGTAAAATCGATTCTAACTTCTATCTTTATTTATTTATTTTTTATTTTTTTACTCTGTCAGTTTTGGAGTTCAATATTTCGAGTTTTCAATCCTCCTTATTCACATTTGACATTTGCTCTTCTCTTAATTTGGGCTTTTTTAGCATTTGGGTAAAAACAAAAACAAAAATATGGCTTCCGGTGTACAGAAATTGATGCTTTATTGTTTCTGTTTTGTTTATTTAGTTATTACGGGGTATCGCTTTGGATTCCCGAATATATGCAACTGCTTCGCAACGAGGAGTATCGTTCGCGCACGCGGGTGGAGAATCACACGATATTTCCCGCACACATGATTTTTAATTCGTCGATTGAAAACACCGAATATGAGGGCTGTGTTTTTCCCAAGTCAGAATTCTCTCATATACGACTAAATCACGTGATATTTCGAAATAGCACGTTCGAAAATTGTTCTTTTCGAGCCATAGAATCAAGCCGAACATTTTTTGAAGCTTCTGTTTTAATTAACACGGAATTAACAGACACTGACTTCTACGACTTCCGATTTCAAGACTGCGAACTGATCAATACCAAATCCGTCAATACCAAAGGGCCGTGTCAACTAGATCTAAACTTCAATTTTCGGTTATCCGATTTATTTTCCGAAGCCATGATAGGTCAGGCGGTTCTCATTCCAGGCAGTCTTGTGGCCTCACTGCTCATGAACACCATTGGAAGACTTCGAGTAATCGGTCAGTGCACTTATAAATCTCTCATTTGAAACAAGTGAAATGACATGTTTTTAGTTGTTCTTGATTAAACATTTTTAAAAAGTTCAATCATCCTAATAGCAGTGAGTAGAAATTAATAGTGCGTACAGCTGAGGTAATAAAAGCTGCTGAAAGACTCTTTTATGGATTGAATTTAGTCTTTAAAATAATAACTATTGTGCTAAAAATAATTTATCAATAATTCAATTAACTAGGCATTTAAAATACTGATAAACTTGTTTTACAGGGAAGCAAAAGCAACCCATTTTCAATACATTTGATTTACACTTAAAAGTGTCAGATTTACGATCATTTGCAGTACTCGCTTTGATATGATTCCAAAAATAACATTTTGTTTATTTTTATTTGTGTATCAAAGGGTTATCTATGTTCTCAACCAGTATATGTGCCAGTGCCATATGGTTTTTAAAGACGCCGACACATGTCGTGATTTTTGAAGCGGCTTTCAATTTGGCTTTTTTATGGGGCTGGATAGCAGTTGCCATTTTAACTGCTGAGGCGTATCCAACGCACACGAGGTAATGGATTTAAAGATTTATCACATTTCTAGATTTAAACAATTAAGTTTGTTTGACATTTCAATTTGTTTTAGGGCAACAGCGTACGGTGTGTTGACCGGGATCAGCCGCGTGGCTTCGGTGCTGGGCATCGTTGTATTTCGCGGCTTGCCCGGTCTCAATCTGCTATTACCGTCAGTTCTCACGGCCGTCGTAGCGCTCGTTATTGGCATCTTAACTGTTAAACTTCCGGAAACGAAAGACGTGCTCTTGTAATGACCTCCGTGTGGGTTTAGTGATGTTTTGTGATGCCAGTGATGTTATGTGTGCTGCGATCGATCGACTAAATTCCCAAACCAAACCCCAGAGTTAGAAAATGTATTCAACTAATGAAGAACTGCGAATGTGTTATACGTTTTTTTTTTATCAAAACACTTTTCTTATTTTTCTTACATTTTTTTTTAAAATGAGGAATAAATTGTACTTACGCAGACGTCTTCGTGTAATGAAGTTGAAGCAACGGGAAACGAAATCACATAAAAACTGGCTTTAATTTATATTTTAAATGTTTTGAAAAAATTCTTTGCTGTACCAAAGTAATTCGTACTACAAAAAAAAAATAGAAACCATGTCATTGTAAAAAAAAAATTAAATTATTTCAACAACTCTTGCACTAAATTCAACCCAAAACCTTACAATTATTTCTGTGTTAAATTAAACAAAAAAATGTAATTTTTCGATTTTTACTTTTTTAATTAATTAATTATTTTTATTGTTAAATACAAATGTTTGTCAAATGATGATTAAGCTGTTTAGGGAGCCAAGAAAATATATTTCAGTGCCTTTTATAAGTACAATTGATAATTAAGATTCAGTTTCGATTTCTTACTAAACTTCCAGCTGGGTATGTGTAGTAGAGCAGACAATCTAATGTCATTCCATTAAGCAATATAGGTGCAAAAAAGTTATGTGTGTAACCAAGGACTAAAAATCTTAGATCGAAGTCCTTGATGTAATTATGCTGGTTAATTATATGAGAATTTTGTTAATTGTAATATAAATTTCGGCTTTTTATTGCGTTTGATTACAACTAATTATGCTCAATTATACAGCGCGGTTCGCAATAACATGATGAATTGTGTAAGATTAAATGATAGTTGTTGTTTTGGAATTAATCGCACACTTTATCTAAAATTATTCCTTGATTGTACACATCTGCAATTAAAAATAAACCAATGTTTGATTTTTTTTTAATTTAAATTTTTGACTTCGATTTTGTATGGTTCTGTGTGCCTTTTTCTTGAGAGAAGCCACTAAAGAATCTCTATTATCGTCGTAACAAAAATACATGACCCAAGAGACATTATGTGATAGCAATGAAAATATTGATTAAATGTGATTTCATCATCAGAATCAAGACAATCTTACAAAAAGTTTAATTTGAATTCGAATTGCAATTTATTAAAAATTTGAAACAAAATTTGATAAAATCTTATTTAAAAAAAAAAGAGATGTGACTTCAGGAATACCGTACGGGGGAGAGCCCGGTGGGATTTAGGGATAAAGACTAAATCCTACCCATATATTAGATCTACTCACATAGGATTTAGAGATGGAGGCAAATCCCACTTGATATCAAGTTATCACCCCACTCTATCCCATCAGTATTCATCCAAGGACTACAAACTGATGGACAAGAAACTCAACGGATAAAAGCGCCATAATTCAAATGGTCTCTAGAGGATCATGGGAAGTTCTGATGCTGCCATTGTAAATGACTAGAATCGCGGTTACTATTGAGCTTCCGTAGTTTTATTAGTTTTAAACACGCGGGATTTGGACATGGTGGTATTTTGTTAGCTTCAATCTTTAAAACATGACTATTTCATGTGCTATATTTGATTTAGCTCTTTTTCTATGTATTTGTGCAAGTGTAAACTGTAAGTTAATCGTTTCGCAAACATAGAATTTAATTGTTATGTGAATATTTTTTATTTTAGCTACATTTCTGGTTTATGATTTAAATGAAAAGATAGCAAGTTACAAAGTAACTGTTAGAAATGAAGATCGTTTTCGAATTTTCTGTTACGCCGGTGAAAATAAAGCAGTTGGAAATGTTTGGCGAACAGCGCACGTAATTCCAAAAATTAAAAGTTGATTTTTGTCGCTTAGAAATTATAAAATTGAAATTCTATTTCAGTTGAAATTAAACTGCGAAAAGATATCGGACTTGCAACTGTACACAGGAGGCGATGAAAACGAGATTGAAAATGCTTATCGTTCAACGACAGAAAGTTGGTCCGTCTATTGGTATCCGTCTTCAATGTGGCAGACTGATTCGGTTCGATTCCACTTATTTCAACGCTCGTGTGTTGGTGTCAGCGCCAAATCCAACTACGATGTTCGTTTGGAAATCAAAAGTGAGTGAAAACTGTAAACAAAATCATTTCAATATGAACAAAAACTAATGAAAATCTATTTCCACAGAGTTCAATTTTTGGAAAATCGGACAAATGACGAGCGGACTAATTCTATTTTTTCTTTCTCCCAACCTGAGCAGGTAGTGAAATCATTCCTGGAACGAAAAATACTTTTTAAAATTTATTTTTGTTAAAATTTAGAAATACATTTATCCATTACGTAACTGGGATTAGTTTAGGAGTATCCGGTTCCACTCTAATTGTGTTATATTACGTGAGCAAAAGGGTTCCTATGGTGAGTTTGTGTCGCGACAAGTAAAATTTTATTCTTATTTTGAATATTTTATTCACTTTTCAGAAAACTGGAGCTCTTGGCGCATTATTCGGAGGCTGGGCATTGGTTCTTTATGTACTACAAATGATTTGGAGCAATGTACAGTCAATACTTCAAACTCACATCAATTTTGTCGTTGCTTATATCGTGGCTGTTGGAACCTTAAGTTTTGTCGTTTGTTATCGCTACGGACCGGTGGATAACCCACGCACGTTGAATCTTATTCAGTGGGCAACACAAGTAAATTTTAACGTTGTAAATATTTAAAAGCTAAACTAGTTTCTTAATAATTTTGATATTTTGCAGATAATTGCATTGATTCTTATATTCTTTAGTTCGGAAAATCAAGAACTCTCAATGGCAATTGTGTTATTATCGCTGACTATTTACAACTTTCCAGATAGTTGGTTGAGGGGCATTAAATCATACTGGTATTATTTATTTATTTAAATTGATTTTTTTGTTGTAATTCAATTTTTTTTCTCGTAAATTAGGCGTAGAAAATTTCCTCCTAAGGCTCGACTTTTGACAGAAGAAGAGTACCGTGATCAAGGAAACCGTGAAACTCAAAAAGCGTTAAATGAATTGCGAGATTATTGCAGTAGTCCTCAATGTAAATCGTGGAGTATTGTGGGACGTTTGGAAAGTCCCATCAGGTTCGTAGTTTGAATTGCAAAGAAATATATTTAAAAAATCACCGTTTTCTTAATTTTTTACTAGATTTGCGTCATTCGTGGAAGGAAATTCACATTTATTAGATCAAGAAATGCTGGATTATGAAACGTCGGAATGCTTGACCAATATTTTCACATCAGATTCCGAAGATTCGTCCTAACACGAGTGAATTGTGAACAGAAACTGAAGCAAAGTGCTGCAATCGACATGCATTTGACATGTGACTGTAGTGCCACGAGTAATTGAGAATCGAAACGCTATAATGATTAACTGCGCTTGTGTGTGAAATTGTGATGTTTGTTTGGTTAATTGAAAATATTCAAATTTTTAACATAAAAAGACAAATCAGCCTTAAATAAAAATAAAAGTATTTATTTTATCAATTTGATTTTTTTTTAATTAATCAGTAAGTTGAGTAAGTAGAGCAGTTCCTCTGATAATCCAAAAATCCGGTGGTTGTTTAGTCGGAATTTGTAAAGTCATCACGTAATTGGTTGAATGACCTAAATATTAAATCGAATTATTTAAAAATTGATTGATTATCATGCAGATACGCATTCACCGGTTGTCGAGAGTGTTCCAAATCTAGCGGACGTCTTATACACCGGCGCTGAGTAATCGTTAGGATCGTCACTGTATTCATTGCCTAATCTCGGAACTAAATGGGCCACCGGAAGTGGCGACTGCATTTCCCGAGGCAACGGATCAACCAATCTCATTCGTTTGGTATCAAATCTTGCAGCATCAAGAAATAAACCGTGGATAAGCGCTCCATCTTCAGGAATGATGATCTAAAGAACGACGAAAATAATTTATGAATTTTATTTTTTAATCCCAATTTCTATCATTAGGAAATAAATTGAAATAAATGCCCCCAGATGTCTATTGTGATGGTTTTGTGCGATTTTCTCAGTTATCTTAAGGTTAGTACTAATAAATGGGAATTTAAGTGTCAATGATGGTGTGAAAAACACTAGTAATTAGGGATACACCGAATATAATCACCGAATACTGAATGTTTACTGAATAATGTAATTTTTTGCCGGATATTCGGTGCATCCCTAGTAGTAATAATGTGAAAATTTCCATTAACTGAAGCTACAACATCCAGCATGCTACTCCGTGTTTTTGCATCAATGCCTTGCGCTAAATCTTGCTGCCATATAATGTTCGGTAAAATTGAATTTTCAAATACAAGTTCGTCGATGGGTAAATTATACTTTCGAGCATGGGCTTGCAAGATTGCCGTGTTAAACGCTGTAAAAAAATTAATTATTTATTAAAGTACACTCAACCCTCGCTTTACGGCCTAGATACGTTCCGGAACAGTTGGCTGCAAAGCGAAATGCCGTATAACGAATCAAGGGCCATTACCTCTGATTCGTTATGGCCGTATATCGAAAATGTTAGGCTGTAAATTGAAATTTAGCCATAATGGCACAAAGCCGTATAAAGAGCGGCCGTATAGCGAGGGTTGGGTGTATAGTTAATAAGTAATAGGATGTATTTTTACCTTGAGGAAAAAAGAAACAAGATATCCAATATGAGATTGGATCACCTTTTGCAAGCCAGTCCTCGAGAAACTCAATTCTTAAAATTAAATCTTTCAACCAGTTGCCGAATGATTTAAGTGACGGATATCCGTATTTATTGTAGTACAGAGGTATTTGGTTATTGAGCATTGAATTGAAGATGTCTTCCAATTGCTGGTCCATTATTATAGTTCCTTTAATAGCTTTGACGAGTTGTCTAGTAATTTGTTGAATGTAGACAATAAATTTGTTAAATCTCTCAATTTCTTGAAATAATACAACACTTGTTGGTTTTTGTCGGTTTAGACTGTCCACCTGAAATTTGACCATTTCATTCACTTTGTATTATTTGTTCTTTTCGTTTGACTAACATTAAACAATGACTTTAGGCCTCTGTCAGTATCAATTGTGGAGTATAATTTTCCCATCATGTAGTTTGACATTTCAGCTACTATGTCTAGTGGTGAACCCCCGGTTCCTTCAGACACTCGTGGTTGAACTGATAGAAGTGTACTTAAAAGGACTTTGGTTTCTGCCATCTAAAAACGACAATATTAATCTTCAGATTTTTTTTTCTTTACAGGTTAAATGCGAAATCAATTTCACCTGGTAGGATAAATTTGCATTCTCGTGTAACCCAAATATTTCCGGATCATCTATTATAGGTAAGTTGTCGATATAACCTTGAAATTCTTCGTGCGTTATTAAAGCGGGAGCATAATAAACCCCTGTGGACAGAGTTATTGTTAGTTGGCAAAAAATATACAAAATTCCAGCTCCTTTTTAGCAATTTATTATATTAGATGGGTGTCATTCGAACAGTGGCAACGGAACGCGCGGACAACTTACCCGGTCGACAATTAACCGGGCGCCATTTATTCGGGTGGACAATTAAACAGAAAATTTATGTTTTCGACCATTTTATTGCCTATTTTCAGCCGTTTAATTTTCATCTGTTTAATTGTCTGCCCGATTAGTTGTTTACCTGTTTAATGAACTAACGTCTAGTTTGTCGTCCACATGCTAAATTGCTCCCAATTAACAGGCATTTGGCACCCGTTTAATTGGCACCTGATTAATTAAAATTACTGAACTTGTCTTGGACCTCACGTTTGTGAAATAGTTGATAAGAGTGCTCAAAAGCAGCTTAACGTTATAAATATACTCTTGCAGAATACAGCGCTCGCTTAACCGGCCACTAATAACAGTGCTAAGTTACCTGAAGGTGAAAATTTATAATTTTTTGCTAATGCTTCTGGGCAGAAGAATGTTCTTAAAATGGTAATTAAAGTCCTTTGGTCCCAAACATCAGTAATACGACCACCATATATAATCTGCATTGTACAATTGTAGTAATAATGAGACAATTATCATTTGACAGTACGTAAAGGCAGGTTTACACTTGCTGGTTGCGTTTTGCGTCCAAAAATTCCAGCCAATCAGGACCAACTCTATTCTTGTTGCATCACATTTGCTTTGGTGAGATTGGCCAGACGCAATGTTTATTGTTTTAGGTCTGTTCACACACGTGTTTAGAAAGTTGTGAACAGACTAGTGTGTTGCATTTCACTACTTTTCTTGCGTTTCTCTGCGTTGCGTCCAGTGTGAACACAAGTGTGAACCTACCTTAAGACAGGCGTAAGAAGACCCCAGGATGTTTGGTCATCCTATGGAATTCGTGCACCGTTTGAGCGTAAACATTTACCGAATGTATCGTGTAAATCAATGCATCCCAATACATCCTCCCGTGTTTGCAAAACAGCTCCAAAGTGAGCAGAACACACTCACGATCACTGTCATTAAATTCATACTGGAAGAAACATTCTTCACTTTAGTCATGAAAAATGGCACTACCAACCATGATACCTTAACGTTCCAACCTAAAGGTCCAAATTTCTTTCTTTCTTGAAGAATAGCATGATAAAATATTAGGCTAAAGACCATCCTTCTCCAACGCAATTTCATAACTTAAAAAGAAAAGTCAAACTGTCAAGCAAATCAATATTTTGAAAGTTAGGTAGAAATATGCTTGCCATGGTCTTCCAAGAAACTTGTTGTAATGTTGGACATGGCACCCTTCAAATTAGCACGCAATCCTTTCGGGGGTTCCACAGTCACTTTGACTGCACATTGCAAAATTGAGACTGGGAACCCCTTGATTGGTAAAGAACTCAAGAACAAACGAAAGTTGGGATGAAGTGGCCGTGGATCTTCAATCATATTTTTTATGATGTTTTCCAATTTGAGCATCCATTTGGACAATACGTGACAATTCTAAAATATATTGTATGTAAATAACTGTAAATAGCCAATATGTGAATTTACCTGAAGATAGACCCAGTCACCATTAAGAAAAGCAGTGTTTATGCGTTTCTCTGCAATAGGACCTTGGCCTTGTCCGAGGGAAACTCCATAAACTCTTCAGGAAGAAGAGAAGAAAATGAATCACAAATTTTGCTAAGGTCAAAATGTGTTTGTCAAACCGATCCTGGAATTCTTTTTCTTTGGCAAAACGCATAAAACTTTCTGTAGGATCTGACCCTTGGACTAATAAAAAGATGAGGGGTGTCGATTTGCTTATATCTTCGAATAAAGTGTGTAAATCCGAGGGTGGGCTTTCAATAAATTGTCGACCCATGTAAAAAGCTACAAATTCAGTTACTGCAGAAGTCACCTATCATAGAAAATAATCAGATGCTAGTGAATTTCAAAAACAATAGCACTCGTGACCAGGAGCGTAACAACCACAGTGCGTCTCCCCACATCCTGCCCGTCTTGCCACCCAGACGACACTAGCCAAATGCAACGGGCCCCGTGCCACCATCTGACAACAGATGGTGCTGAAAGGCAGGACCCAGAAAGAGTGTAATGCGTCAAAGAAACCAGAAGTGACGCATAACGGGTCAGTGACCAGAAGTCATGTGACCACACGTCGGCACCATGTACCGAGAGTCTTCTTTCAACTGCCAGAGCGAATGGTCATCTCCGACCAAGCTCCGATCAGGAAAGAGAAAGCCAAGATGGTCGTAGCAGACAACGCATAGCGTGGTGTGTGGGTTCTGTCCACCGCCGGGACTTGAACGTCCCAGAGTAAAGGCGCCATATCCATATATTTGTCCATGCTAGTCATCAGCAATGGTGGCCAGCGGTCAAGCTAGGTTGCTGAGTGCTTGCACTCCAAACAACATGGAAACTCCACTTAACTGTACAGAGCACTGACCCCTAGACATCCTGCCAATAAATATAACATTTAAACACAGTTCTCTGCCTCTTGTGTCGTTTCCTGGGTATTTTTAAGTGATTGTTGTGTCCGGCGACCACGCAGTCAACTGTTCCACAACACTCACAATCCTAAACACCTGGTGGGTACGCCCCTGCTCGTAACCATTTCCAAATACTTTATCTTCATGAAACGCTTTGACGAGAATCAGTCTCTGGATACCATTTAGCTTATGTGCCCAAACGTTTCTCTTGCTGATGTCAGATACACTGTATCCATCCCATTTACGAGGATTTAAAAAGATCTTTTAAAAAAATTAATGTACCTTAAACTAATTTGTTGATTTACAAGAACTGTTTGCTATAAACTACCTTAAATCCTCCTATGACGATGGTGATGGGATTGCTGACCAATTCATCATGCAGACCAGCAAGAGCAGGAATAAAACGCTCTAAATTAAAACACGTAGTCCACATGAAATCTGAAAGCCATGGAATCGGCGGCTTTACAGGAACGTCCTACCGTGAAAAGAATATCACCAGAATAATGCATGTTATGTTACAGCAATGACAATGGTAGCTTTTACGTGATACTAAGTAACTTAAGTACTAGGGCTGTGCTAGGCACGAGCGAAGCAAGCAAGCGCCACCGAGGGTTAGAGCTAAGTTTTAGGTGAGGTGAGGCATCGTCAAAAGTAAATGTTTTTTACTTTTGGGCTCTGTTTTTTGGGTGGGGTGGTTTGGTGGGGTTAGTTTAGATTAGGTTAGGTTAGGTTTTTTGACGGTGCAAATTACGTTGTTTTTTTTGTTTTGGCGCCGCGCTGTTTTGACGCCACGCTGTTTTGTACCGCGCTGTTATTGCCGTGCTTTTTTGACGCGGAACCTATCTTAACAATAACTACTGTAGTTACTGAAACAAACTAACATGTCAAATGTTCTTACAATTGCTACATTTGGTAGTCCACGAAGAAAAATATTCCATTCCTCTCTTGAAATTTGTTTTCCATAAATCATGATATCAGCACAAAGCAGCATTAAGTAAATGAGTCTATGCTTTTCGTATAATCCTCTTGCAATGTTTGAATATGTGGCCAATGTTATTTTTTGTGTTAATTCATGAATATGACCTTCCAGAGAGGTAGCATTAGCAACATCCGTATTTGCCTCGATGCATTGGTTAAACAACTGTTGGAAAAACAACAAATTCAGAATACAAAGTTGTACAGCTTCAAACTACTTATCCAACTTGATTGAAGTATTTCAATGAGTTTTGGTACATCGGATCCAGGTCGGCAAGAGATGCAATAACAAAATACATTATGGAACCTCGAGCTGCAATTGCACGGTACTGCTCTCTGGCTGTTGTAATCATTAGGTCGGTTTTCTCTGCTTCAATTAAGCGCGCATTGATCTCTGTCGACGTAGTCTACAATTTAAAAGCAAATTACAACAACTAGGGGGCCCAGGGCTTAGAATCCGCCCTTGGTGATACTGATAGACCAAGGCATAATTACTTTGGAGTCTTCCAGTGTTTTTAGAAGAGCTTCATTGTCCAATATATTTCCTTCGGATGAAAACAGAAGCCTCAAAATGGTATCTTCAATTTGCTGTAGCAATTTTTGATCACTATTGATACGAACGATTAGCTCTTGGCGAGTTACTTCCAAGTCAGGACGTTCAATTTGGACACAGTTACTGAAAACGTTTGTGAAAATTAAGAATTTTCATAAATTCTTAAGTGCCAACCTTAGTAATTGATCTTCCAATCCTTTCACAGTTACTGTGAAATTAATTATTGTCACTTTAATGGCAATTTCAGGCAAATAGTGTGGATTTGACAGCTTTGTTGTCATGTATAATTTAAACGAATCTTCGTATTGGACTAGTTTTTCACCCAATCGAATAAAGTAAGTGTTGCCCTGCAATTGTAAAAACAACAAGTAATCGGGCGACAATTAACCAGAGTGTAAATCCAAGTTATTGACCTGTCTGACGGTTTCTTTCTGCAATATGGGCTCCAATACTGGCTCTAATACTTCACCAATATCTTCCAAAAGAACAGGTAGTCCACTTTCTAGGGCATATTCCAGTTGTTTCAAAAAATTAGTATCAGCAAATTTTAAAAGGATCATTCCATTTTTGCTTTCCATATTACGAATCCATCGATTGCCCTGATCTTGTGGATCAATTAGTAATGGCCAGCGACGAGCACGTTTAACGAGTATGGCATTTTCTGTGGACAGACTGTCTTTAGGCAGACCGTCCATTTGCCATTGGCGAATTTCAATGGGATCTGCCATAACTGTCACTAGGTTGTAATCATCCGAGATTGGCACATTGACACTTTTTGTAGCCTTGACCCAAAACGGCACTAACTAAAAAAAAATTTAACATTTATTTAAAAATCATAGCAAAATTCAAAAAATTTTATTTCGTACTTCTTGTCTGTATTCGGTCGTAAACGCGCCGTAATAAGCAATACAAGCGGTCGCGACGAAAATATCTCCAACAACGTGGCTCAATTCGGCCCTTAATCTCTGCAAAACGCGTTATTCACTACAAATTGTTGGAGAAAACTCGAACGAGTACATTAGCTGTGGCATGCCAACGCTGGTGTTCATTCGCCAATCCAGTAGTCAATTTGGAGGCCCGAGAAAGCCGATTCCCGACTTGATCTATGAGGTATGCCACTTGATCCTTTTCTTCGTGGCTCTCGTTGTACTTTTCCTGCAATCCCGCAATTTCTTCCTCCACTTTAGTAAGACGTTCTTGCTTCCCTTCCAGTACTTTTAATACAAGTTCCAATTCCTTGTTCGCCAGCTCAACCCTGACATTCAATTTTTGGTTTTAATCATCGGATTATATAATTTATAATTATAAATTGTTTTTTGTTTTACTTCTTTTTCTTCGGCACTACTGCTTTGTACGTTTTGGCGTAACTATGTACGGCTATGACCCACATGCAAATTGACCTGGCGGCTTTCGATACAGTTTCCACAATATCCGGCTGAAATTTTGGATCTTTCACGTATTTATTGAGTTTCTTTAACGTCGCATCGGAGACGTGATTTTTGTCGAACTTGCTAAGACGTTTGAGAAAGTTCGAGTCTGCCAATAGTGACTTTGCTGTCGGCCAATCTGGTCTAGAAATAGCAACAAAATACTCTTATTTATCGGTCATTTCGAAAACAACGTGCTTACTCGCATAGCTTCAAATTTTGGGCCCCCATGCAAAAATATTATTGGCTCCCCTCTTCGATTTTTAGGGGCCCAAAAATTCCAACAAAATATAAAATAAAATAAATTAAATTTTTTTTTCTTTATATTTTTTAAGATTTGAGTCCCAAAAAAGGCTGCGCAAAGGGACCCAGACTGTAAATACGCCTTTGGGGTCCCAAAAAAGGCTGCGAGAAGGGCCCCAGACCATAAATACGCCTTTGTAGCTCCAAAATTACCACACAAAAATTTCCCAAAAATAATTTTCGAAAATATATATTTTTTTTTGGGGAAATTGAAGGGCCCCCAAAACTAAGAGGCCCCCATGCACCGCATGGGCCTGCGGTATGGTAGCTACGCCCCTGCTTACTCTTCGTTTAACAGCACACAAACGGCTTCCATCACAAATGTAACCAATTCCGGCGGAGCCAAAAACACTCGAACTTCCGCTATATCAGCTTTTTCCAAAGAATCCAGCGAATTTAGAGCTTGCTGCAAACGAGGCAATGCACCGTCTAAAATGCGTTGTGTTTCTTCCGCAAACAACTGAGTCTCTTCAGCCTTCACTTTAGCCATAGCTTCATCTTCTTTGACTATTTGGAGCATCAGATCGGCAGCTTCTTGTTCTTCTATCAATTTTATCATTATTTCTTCGGTCGCTCGGGACTTTGCCTCCAAATCTGGCGCAAGTGCTTTCAATTGTTGCTACAAAAAAGAAATCAACACAAAAAAAGGTAACCAGACAATTAATTCTCTCACCTGCATTTCGGTCACAACTTCGCTGGTTTCTTTCAATTTGATCAAACCAATTTCCACCTTTGAAAGTTCGTCGTTCAAACGTTTCTTCTTACCAGTTAGCAACTTGCTGTATAGATTAAGTAGCTCTAAATAACTGGTGGGGGTCGTGTAATAACGTCGGCGTAGCGCCGTGAAGAAACGGTCGGCAGTTTCCGATACACTCTGGTGTACAGTTACACACATGTGGGGGATCGATTCGCGCAGTTTGTCGGTGCCTTCGCCGAAATCAACGGTCCTAAAGATGCTCCTGGCGACACTGAGCAGAGCATCGTCCGGCCATTTTAGGAACCAGTCGATGGTGCACTCGTTGATCAACGAGGGAAACATGCGACAACGTGAGCGCAATGCGTCGCCAATGGGACTCATGCAGAGCATTATGTGAATGTACGTGCGACATCGATTTAAGAAGAAATTGTACACATTCTCTCGGTTTCCGTCGTTAACGCCTGCGTCCTTCGCTAGGGGTCTCATGGCTATCATTACGGCTTCCAAATCTTCTGCCGCGTACATTCCAGGCACCTCACCGGAATTAAGCAGATTGTTTATGTCTTCTACAAATTCTTCCATTACAATCTGGGTGTCAGTGATCATGAACACAGTGTCTTGTGCTTTAATAGCTGACATGTGATTCAATTTTTTCAAATCGTCAAAGAAACTCTGATGGTCGTAGCCGCGTTTGAGCTCAATTTGGAACAATAGACTCGAACTTATATAAGTACCCAATCTAAATTTTTTTTTTTTTAAAAATTAAATTAAAAAAATTGAATTTTTACATTTTTTGAATTATGTGAGGGTTTCGTTTACGGGAAACCGGGGTACCGATATCCCGGGAAATTCAAAATAAAAACTGGGACCAAAAACCGATATTTTAGACCCAAAATCGATATTTTAGACCAAAAATCGACACTTTAGACGTAAAGTCGATATTTTAGACCAAACATCGATATTTTAGACCCAAAAATCGACACTTTAGACCTAAAGTCGATATTTTAGACCAAAAATCGACGTTTTAAGCCCAAAAATAGACTTTTTATAGGCCAATAATCGTCACTGCGATGTTACATTGATCTAAAATGTTGATGTAAAATGTCAATTTTTGGTCTAAAACCAGTGATTTTGGGTCGAAGAATGTCAAATTTTGGTCTAAGAATGCCATTTATGTGTAACAACGTCGATATTTGGTCTTAAGATGTCGATTTTTGATTTAGAAGTCGGTTTTTGGTTTAATAATTTCAATACCGAGAGTACCGGTTTACTGGAAGTACCAGACTTTTTTGTCCCTAAAACCGGGAAATGAAAAATGTAGGTAAAAAAGAAACCCTAGATTTTGTGTACCGAGTGAGTGATTGCTTGCCGGTGCCTCCAACTCCCACCAACAACATATTGCCTCTAGGGCGACGTAAAACGCGAACTATTCGCACAATATGAAGTACAGCGTCCACAAAAAACACCAATTGCATTTCCTTTGGGGTGTTCAAATTGTAATCAAAAAGATACTGAAATTAAAACATAAAAATGCAAAATTTCTGTTATCCCACATTTCGACATCATTTCTTGCAATTACTTCTTTGAGAACGTTGGTCAACTTCTCGAGTGAGGGCACCTGCTCATAAACCCTGTCTTGACGGTCAACGTTCAGTTTTAAAAAGTCGGCAAAAATGAGTGGGTCGTCCACAAACGACTGGGGGGGAATTTCAGTATCAAATCCAAATTGGTACATCTTGCTTATCACTTCGTGGAAAAGCATCTGATAAATTGCCAAGAATTTCTACATGTTTTTGAATAGTCTCAAGTAAACAAATTCATACTTTATCTTCCATATTAATGAGTCGGTCATGGAAAACTCTTTGTGCCTCGTGAATAAATAATTTGTACATAGAAAGCCCGTCTTTAATAGTCATAGGATTGGCTGTTGTGATGCCTGCAATTAAAAATCACTACACTTTTTTCTCCAACTTTTCCAATTTTTAAATTCAATTTTATTTTACCTTCGAAGCATTTCGAGAGATCGCGTAAATTGAATATATAATGCGATTTCTCAGGTGTAGGCAGCAAGTCATTTTTCATTCGTACATACACTTCTACAGCTGAACTTACAATAAGATCGACTTTTATCCTTACTCTCTAATTTTAAAATTGAAAATCAAACAAAGCAAAAATATCGATTTGAATTTTGATCGATTCTTACATTACTAAACATATTAGTGTAGACAAATCCATTCAAAATCGCCTTGTATATTTGCTTAATTCGAACATCGTTCGGTTCAGCCATTGAAAAGACGCCAAAGTGGCGCACAAACCGACCAGGAAGTGGATTCCGTGCCCCTCCAGGCGGAGCACACGCGGCTGACAAAGTGACATCATTGATTTGCTTCCAGCTGAGTTTATCTCTGTCGTAAAACCCTTTGAAGTCGAGAAACTGACGCAATAACTCCAGTGGAGCTTGAGAGCCGTAGTTGTCTAATTTCGGCATGTTGACATCATCCAAGAAAATGATAACCCTTTTCCCGGCTGGAGCTCCCAAGACGCCCTTCTTCTTCTTAACGAGCTTTGCTTCGATCAGTTCTTGCGTGACATTGCTGCTCGTCTGAGCAGAGAAGTTAATGAACACTGGCACGTAATTGAACTTATCTTTAATCGATGTTGTGTGGTAACGCGCGACCACGGATTTTCCAACTCCTGAAATACCGGTGAATATCACGGGCATTTTGACAGCCAGGAGTTTTTCCATCACGTAGCCGAAACGAACCGTGTCCACCGTGGGCACCAAAATATCAAAAAATGGCACTTTGGTGTCGAATTGGAATTGAGGAACAATTTTTTCCCACGAATCGAGACGCCTTCTTTCGAAATCGATAAACAAACCCCATAAAGATTGCTCAGACGGAAGTTTTGCATCCGGGTGTTCCTCGAATAAGTCCCTTAGGTATAAGTCAAAACTCTCTTTGTTGTCGTCTAATAAATTGCCACCAAAAGCCCACAAAACTGATAAGACAAATCCTTGGGAGAGCATGGTGCAAATTCTTTGAAACTCCAAAGTCATGTCGATTTCATTGGTAACAAATAAAATTGATTCCATCAGATTGCAAAGTGTGATCACTTTGCTTAGTTCCACCTATTTACATACACATAAATAGTAATAATAATAATAATAATAATAATAAATCATTGCGAAGTGTTTCTCAAGGATTGCAATTACATAGGGCCTAGCGTATCTCAATTTGCGATATTTCTTATCAAATTGGAATATTTGCAGTTTTGTCCCCATTTAATCGCACAGGCCTACAAATAAGTTATTTACTTGTGGAATTATTTGGATGCAGTATTTGGTGACAAATTTAATGCAGTCGTCTAAATAATTGTCGAATAAATCCCAAATGTAGTTGACTAAATGCTCGTTGTCCGCAATTGAAATTCTGCCCAGCCAAGATTCAACGAAAGGTTCCCAACGAGTTTCGTTTGGATCCATGTACACCATTCCACATCGGCTGACAGTGGCAGGCGTTGCTTGCATTAAATCCTGCACTTCATACAAGCAGCGGATTTGGGGCGTCAACAGGATCCGTTCACTATTGGTCAAACATAGCAGTTTGTTGTCATCCAACACGGAATTTAAATTTTCAATCCAAACAGAATCGACCGGACCGTCGCAAATAATCCATCGATGATCTTTATCTGGTGCCTACAAATTATATTGAATTTTAATCAATTTCGATCGAGTAAACACGATAAGAAAGCTTCTTACTTGGACATTTACTCTGAAATAATAGCCCAAAAGTCCATCGTGCCATTCACTAGTCGCCCTATTAAATTCCCCATACAACTCGCCCAAGCTGACACTTTTAGGGTTCAGGACAAGGACATGGACTGGTTTATATTGTGGATGTTTAACTCCTTGATTGTGCAACCAGGTTAAGGCTTCTTGCAATACCTATAAATCGATTGTGTAAAATAACGAAAAATTCAAAACGTTATACTACAAATCTTATTTTGTTTTAATAATTATGAGCTGAACCCAGATTCACTGCAATACTAGGCCAACTCAGCAAGGCAGGAGCAAGCTCCAAAACCCTCGCAACTTTCCAAAAATCAGGCAAATATCGTAGATCCCATTGGGATCATATCAGATATTACACTGATAAGAACAGTTTACTATATTTGATCTTAGCCAAAAGGCCGAGAAGCGATAACCAACTTAGTTTTAAACCAGAAGCCAATGAATGAACCGATCACGATTGCACTGGTGCACTGCACGTAAACGTGAATTATAAATTCATAAAACACGAAGAAAGATGCGCAGCAAATCAGAATCAAATTTCCCTTATAGAATTTGATTTAATTAAACAAAAACATTAATAAAATATTTTTATTTTTTATTTAAACAACAATAATTCCTTTTGTACGTCCCAGTTTCGTGGTGCCGACGTAGGTTGGCGCAGACGCAGTAGACGTTTACAACTAATTTTTGCACGTATGTAATATTTCGACCGTAAGTAAGAAAACGAAACTTACCTCGTAACAACAAGTTTTTGCTGAGGCAGGGGGTCCCACCAACATAATTCCGTGTCTTACGACAGTCGTGTCGTAATATTGAATGACTTTTTTTATGAAAGCTGGATGCGGTTGTAGTTTTTTAGTGGTGATGGCTCGAAGAATCGCTTTTTCCAACATCCCGTAATCTTGCGGTAGAATGTCGACATCTGGAAACAAATCCTTCATGAGTGCCTAGAATAAAATAAAACAAAAAAATAAAAATAAAATCAGCAAAATGTATCCACGCAGACATACCGAAAATATTTTAGCATCCATTGCAAGAAACTTTGGTAAATTACTATCAAAAAGAGACCGAACTAAAATGTACGCTTCGGTTTTGTCCGGATTTTCACGTTTGAGCGAGCCAGCCATAACCAACACTGATTTCACGGCTCTCATCCCGAAATCGTAATGATCTTGTTTAGATAATTGTTCGCCGCAAAGTCTGTACATGTGCGCCATTTTACGCGCAAGGTTTTTCGAATCCGTAAATCCTTCCGAATAAAATATCACCTCGGCGATAAGCACTGAAAACGAATAGAAAACGAAATAGAATTTATCTCAAATTACCGCAAATCCTCTCACAATTATGAAAGGATTTACGGCGCGCTTATTTCTGTTATGTTACGGTACTGTAATTCGGAACCATCATGGATATGGGCCGGAAAAGAGCTTTTAGATTATCCGGAAGTTCGGTACGACCAGCGTATCCGGGATTCATAGTGATGAATGAATTACAAGTCATCGAAAGCTTGATCTCAATTCCCTCAAACATGAACCTGCTCACCTATTTTTTTTAAAAAAAATAAGGTAAAATAGACATTTCCTTATCAAATTGGACGTTGCATTGCTTATACTTTGTTCATTTTGGCAAACCGGACTGAAATTAGTTGCTGAGCAACAACAGAGAGCACTTCCAGCTCAATTCTGTTGAATTCGTCAAAACAGGCCCAAGCACCGGCTTGAATTATTCCTTTAAAAAAGCGGCCCATCATCTAGAACAACGCAATTAATTTAAATTCATCATTTCAATAATAAGTTACCCAGGGCAGTGAAGTTACCAAGTAATCCATTCCATCAGAGCAGTTGAAAACGACGCACGAATTAGCCAGGGCTTTCGACAAGTCTTTTGTCGTCTCCGTTTTCCCCGTTCCCGCCGGTCCAGCGGGAGCTGCACCCAAATTTAATGTCATCGCTCCTATGCTGCATAAATAATGTCGATCCTAAAATAAAAATAATTTTTATTTGGAATTTTGTGCTGGTCATGGTCAACAGCTTTACTGTGAGTGGTGTTACAACAAGCCGAGGTGAAGCGCCTAAATATTCATAACCGTATTGAAAAACGTTGTTAGACATGCGACAAAACAGACTATCCAACTCAAAATCCCACATATAACGCATTTGACGTAGCCATCTGAAGTCCGAAGGGCTACAAACGCTTTCCTCCACCAAATCGGTGATAATGTCTCGTGAATGTACATCGAGGGTGATGAGAGCGCCGAGTGTGGCGCGTTGCAAGGGTTCGAGGAACCCTCGTACCAAAGCGGACAATTTTGCTAAGCTCTGAAATAAATAAATAAATATTCAAGACGAAAATGGGATTTGTTAATGAGAATAACCTCGAAACATTTGCTTTCAAAGTCCATCATGGCCGCAAGTGATGTCTCATCGGGAAGCCTTAGGATTTTCTCCACTTGACTCGCCCACATTGTTTCGGCTATGGACAGAACAGCCTGAAAATATTTTAAAACATTGATTAATTTTAAAATAAAATAATCATTTTTTTAAAATTAAAATCAACTAACCTGTGAACAGTGACCAGAAATCACCCAAACCTCAAACGATTTGTCTCCATAATCACTTAAAGCCATTCGAATTGCTTTCTTCACAGATTGCCTCATCGACTCTTCCACTCTCTGCAACCAGTCTTCAACATTCCCACGAGCTTTCAAACCCTACAAATGATCGCTCTAGACATTGATGTTTTACGTTAAACGGGTTTGGAAACACCTTCGTCATGTTCACGTGTTCGTTTTCGGCGGAAACCATTTGCAGGATTTCATTCGTGGAGATTAGCACGCCGTTGTCGCCCTCTTCGTAGTTGAATTCCAACCCAACGATGCCGTCAAAACATTTGCGCAAGTGAGGCTGGACCGCCAACGGATTACGTCCTTGGGTTAGGATTTCGAGCAACTCTTCGTTCGATAGGAAAAAGAATCGCGCAAAAATCATGCATTTTGATTCCAAGTACGCGTCCAGACATTTCATCACTTGCTCCAACAGGGACAGGCAGTTTTGAAACGATTCCAACATCCCTTATCAAAATAACGAGTGTTTTTAGAAGAAGAAAAACAAACTGCAGTTTGTTCGTACCAGGTTGAATTGCAGCGAGCATTGCAACTGGCAACTTGTTTGTTTTCCTCATAATATCCTTCCAAATCTTGTCCACTTGTAAGAATATTTTAGCTTCAATTGATAACTGTCTTTGGATGTCTGGGGCACTAAAAATGCTCTCGAGGTAGAGCCACATTCGTTGCACTTTCCACCAAGCTTCCTAGAAAAGAATATAAGCAAAATTCTGGTTCCGGCATTCGAAGGAAGTGCGCGGAGAGATTGTTTCCGGTTCCGCCATTCGGTGCATTATGGCTAATTTTTTGGGCAATTTTGTATCGCAAATAATAAGTTTACCAATGTTTTGTTGAAGAGTTTTAATCGAGCATCCCATTCTTCAGTGCGTGCTTTGACAGGTGCGCAGTTGCGAGACCCAAGTATCGTTCCCACATTGGTTATGCTTTCGTCGAGGAGTTGTTGGATGTCGTCTGTTGGCGCTAGAATAAATACGTCGCGCGAGTCTCGGTGCGCCGTCAAAATAAATTCAGTTCCTTTCCACGCATCTTCCATCTAACGTCATTAAATTTGAATACCGTAATAGACAGTAAAATCAAGTAAAACCTTTTTTAATAACATTTCTAGGCCGTATTCAGCAGTGGCTGCAAGAGATATTCTAGTCAGTTGGTCTTTAACTTCGTCAGTTTGCGCTAATTCTTTGAGTAAAGACAATGTAAGTGGTCGTTCAATAAAAGATACGTTGAGAGCCTGCTCGATTTTCTCCCAATGTCTTGGTCGCAGATTCGGATTTCGCAGGTCTGTGATCATTCCCATCTGAATTTTTTTTAATTTTAATTAAAACTAATTAACATTTATATATTTTTTTTTGTGCCTGTTCTTTCATGTCATTGACTTTGACGGTCAGCAACGAGACTGATTCATTTTCCGGAAGTGCTTTTTCCAGTTGTTTTTGGATTTTTAAATATTTTGTTGTATTGGTTACAATGTCTTCTGGATCAAGGAGATGGAAAATGCTCTGTTAAAAGATTTTTTTTTTTTAAATTAATTAATTAAATCTAATTTTTTACTTATTAAATTGTTTTACTTCTGTCCACTGCTTTACTAGGCCGTCCCAAGAGTCCAGCGAACTCCACACCAACTGCCTCGACGATAATGCGACTTTGGTTTTATCTAAATTCGGAAACTCCGACATTTCAATCTGTAAAGATAAAGGAAAAAACGCGATTAATTCTCAGCACGATTTAACTCCAAACTCGTCAAACCAACATCGAAGTGCTTTTGGTATTGTCGGATTTGCTCCGCAGTTTTAGTGAACTCATTAAGCTTCGTCTGCAAATCTCCCAAAGTCTTATCGATGTAAGTCCTAGGAGTCTTGAGCTCCAACAGCTTTGGATTCTGCACAAAAACACTGTATGAGGCTTCACTGCAAATCACTACGAGTCCCCGAGAAGAAAGCTTTCTTTTTTTCCGGCATTTTGGATTTCCCAGTTTACGGAATAAAAAAGTTTGGTAATCCCGGGAAATCGGTACTCAGTACTAAAAATTTAAAACCAAAAACCGACGTTTTTAGATAAAAATGTACCTATCTAGACCAAATATGGACGTTTTGAAACAAAAAAATTGCCATTTTAGACTAAAACATTGCCATTTTAGACTAAAACATTGCCATTTTAGACTAAAACATTGCCATTTTAGACTAAAACATTGCCATTTTAGA
>JAQIXU010000284.1:0-43190 GCA_034701245.1 Strigamia transsilvanica
ACTAAATCAAAATAAATCGTTAAATATCAAACTAAATCAAAATACCGTATTTCTTCGAATCGAAAACGTATCGGGGGAACGTATCGGGGGAACGAATCGAAAGCGTATCGGGGGGACGTATCGAGGGAAATTTTTCCCGTTTGCGTGCGGGGTTGACAATTTTTTTGCATATAGCGCGCGGGTGCGCTATTGGAAGATATACGGTATTTGGTATGTGGCGACCTTTTGTACCCTCTGAAAGATCCGGTACCCTATTAAGATTTGGTAAGCCGCTGAATAAGTGATGAGGCCAGATCAACATTGCAAACTGTGGATACAAAATACATGGCTAACAACTGAAACCACATGGCGACAACTTAAAGCGAAAGAGGCCCATGTACCGCTCTGCCACATGCTTAGACAACTGGGTGAACGTGAAGGTAAGGGACTTGTAAACGAGAGGGTGGACGGCACGGCAACCTGAACAAGGAACTGTGTTGCTGACTTCACCCAGGTGCAAGAACTTTATCCAAACCACGATCTATCAAGAATTCAGTGTTGTGTGCACAACTTTGCTCTAACTTTTGTATATTGTAGTTTCATCGATCGTGTATTCGGGTTTGGTCGTTTGGCAATAGAAAATGACCCCAATGTATTTTCGTTCGTTCTGGTTATTCTAAATGGCAAAAAACCCTAACCTATTCTATTCAATAGCAAATAACCCCAAACCTTATAGATTCTTATTTATGTTATTATCGCCTTCACGATAATTGGTATACCGTTCTGTGGCGATGCAGAAAGTCAGCCGTACCTCTCTGATGCGACACATAAAATAGGACCATTTATCACGTATTTCGACTTGCATAATTATTTCTAACCCTTTCAGTTATACCTTGTTAGTCTTAAGCTTTAGCAAGTCTTTAGTATTCATGTTCAAGTTACAGTATAATATCTTGTTGTATAGGCCAGAATATTCACCGTTGTATGTCTGCCCCCAATAAATTGTACATGTATTGAGAACCATGTTGTTCCAAGTCCTTGTAAAGTGCTGTCTTAGTTTAGCCTATCTGGCTTGTAGTCTTAGTTTATCAATTATACTAAGATTCGATTGCTGGATCGACATCGTCACAAGATTTTCTTCACATTATACTTTATAAAGAATGTGAAATCCATTTATTGATATCCCTTACTGTCAAAATACATTTAACCAAACTCGACTTCAAACGGCGAGTGCCTCATTATGCAATTAAAATTTAGCACTATGTGGAAAATCAGTTAACATTAGAACAAAAGCGTGCGTTTTCATTAATTTATTGCCTTTCGCGTTACTTATAATTTTTCTCCCATATTAAATAAGAATATCACAAAAAAAAACAATCATAAAAAATGAGAAAAAATAAAAGATGGAGATGGGAAAAAAAGTAAAAAACCTCTTAGAATATGATAAATTGTTCCATCTGTCTAATTGCTCCACTTTGTTCTCGCCTCATCTCGCCATCCATTTTACTCCACCCGACAACACCCAGTTTAAAATTAAATGACACACCCCCATTTCCCAGTGTACAAAGTAGAATTATTCAAAAACCAGCCTTAAAAAATTAATAAAATAATAATAATAAACTTCAATAGAATAATCGAAACAAACATGGCTTTTTACTTGTTAATAGCATAAAAGATAGAAAGCTACATTACTTTCTCAATTTACTAAACTTATGCAATTTTGGCAAATGTTCGAAACTTCATTCCACATAAAAGTGTATACCCAGGCCTTGTGGGAGAGGGGGCTAGCCAGAGCCGACTTTGCGGGGCCACAAAAAGAAGTTATTAGTGGGGCCCCAAAATATTTGCAAATACTTTGGGGCCCCACTAATGACTGTTTTATTTGCAATATTTGCAGTGCAGGGCCGGCGCTCAGAGGGGCCCCTCTGAGCGCGGGTCCTCGGTCTAGGGCCCAAAAACCAACGTCTGAGCCAGCCTTGGGGCCAGCAGGGCCCCAACTCCCAACGTTATGGAGTCAAACAAATTTTAACAGATCAACAAAATATGACAAACGACATAATGGTCTCCCGATTCTAAATGTAAATTCAGATATTGTAACTGTATGCGCATGTATGAATTTCATTCTTAAGGGCACAATCTTTGACTGGCCTGGGCCCCATGTAGTTTTTCAAACGCTCCGTATAATTCCAGTAAATAAATAGAAATTGAAAAACGGTGCAATAAAAAAACCACGCAAATCGAGGGTCTACTGTAATCGAAACGCCAGAGTACCCAAAACAATCAAAAATGTTTTATCCAACAATAAAGGTATTGCATGTTTTAAATTTAGACGATCGATAGAATTTCAATCAATGTGAGATTATTTCTCTATGATTAAAAAAAAATTATCTAAAATTAAGCAGTTTAAATCCTATCAATCCTTAGGTAATCTCGCATTAAAACTGCCTTATTTTCTGAGTAGCACACATTGATTTTATTCTTTTCACATCACATATTCCTACTTAAAGTTGCCATCATTTTTTATTAATATACAAAACTCCAAAATTTTTGGAGCGTAAAAATAGGATTTTTGAAAATCCAATAAAGCAATCCCTCTCAACAAACCCATTTCTCCATTGTTTACCATTATTCATGGTTAACAGTATACCTGAAAGTATAAACAACTGCATTAAGGGATTTACAAAAAATACCCATTAAACTAAACTGCATTCATGACAATGTACACCACAGGAAGTGAAAAATCTTATAAACTTCCTGTTGTGTCTTTTTAACCTTAAGGGCGACGAGTGGAAAGGGGCAGAAAGTAGACATTCTTCATGGCTCTTAAATGAAAGAAAACAAGAGTTTATTGACATAAGAAGGAAGTTTAGAGCATGTGACAAATCACAACAGTTAAAAACAAGGTATTCAAACCTCCATTCATTATATGGACACGACCTAAGAAAACAAGCTTTAGACCAGATACAAATTGGAAGTTTACTCAAGTCTTCTTTCTTGACTCCACTGAGAGCAATACCTTTCCCACAGGTCACCCATGGTAAGATTAGCGAGATTCTGTACCCCTGGCTACAAAATAAAGCACAAACAAGACAAAAGGGAAAACTTTTGACAAAGTGAAAACTGTAGAAAACATATTCAACAGCCAAGATAGTTTAAAATCAGAGGCGACCTAAAGAGATCGGAGGCCCCGTGGCAAAAAAAATGTTGACCAAATTTTTGTCAAAATTCCGACTAAAGTTTTCAAAATTATGGCAAAATTTGTAAAAATTGTGATGAAATTTGTGATGAAATTTGTGATGAAATTTGTGATGAAATTTGTGAAAATTGTGATGAAATTTTTCAAATTTTTCAAAATCATCTGCGCAGAATGGGATGCGCAGTGCGAATTTAGCATCACGATACCGGGCGCAAACTATAGGTGCATTCATGATGTATTTTAGACTAAACAGCATTTTAAACAACATATTTAAACTGCTTGTTAAATTGCTTGCCTCAATCTAACTTGGTGTCCGATTTAGTCAGTTTGCAGTCATATTGGGGCATGCACACAACACACAACAACACATGTTTCACTGCAAGTTAAACATGACTGACTTTATGAATGTGCCTACTGTAATCAAAAGCATGAACATGAACTCAACACTTGAACTTGAAAACTTATGGCAAATTTCTGGTTAAAAATAAATTAGTGCTGAGAAGTTTCTTACAGATCTCTAATTTGTCCCCAACGGACCTACAAATTACCTGATGATGGTTGTGTCACAAAGTGCTGAGTTAGTATCAAGTTTTTCAAAACAGAGTATAGTTTGAAAGTCAATTTCTTGAGACACTCGTTCCATCGGAAGAATTGGTGCAAGTATTTTTTAAGTACTATTCTGAAGTTTGAGATAATTTATTTTGTCCAATTAGTGGATTGTAATAATTTGCGTCTTAACGTGAGTGTAAAAACCATTGTTTTCTGTTAAAATCCAAAGATACTCACATATCTTTCTGTTTAATATAATTCAATATTAAAAACTTAGGTCTTAATGGCATAAAACTCGGGTTTTTGTCCCATCCCCACAAAGCTAACCAAACGATTCGAACCAGGCACGTCCAGATACCGTCATACAACCTGAAATTTAAAGGGCCCCAGCAAGGTCTAAACCATTTCCACTGAAAGATGATGGCAGGATCGAAAGGCCTCTGTGGCTAACAACTTGTTTGTCAGTTTTTTAGATAATTTTGCACCATTTATACCATGGAAACTGTGACCCTACCCGCCAGGGCCTGCCCTATCCAATAGTGGACGCTAACAGTCGAATCATTCTTGTGTATATTTAATTTGACAATAAAGTAATCGAGATTCATTTTGAATCGACCAGTCAACCCTAATGCATGCATTCCTTCCAAAAACCCTTTTCGGGGCTCACAGAACCCAAACTTTTTAGTTCACATTTTGGATGTGCACATTTGAGGTTGAAGTTTTTATGATTCAATATTAAAACACGTGGAGTTGGGTTATGGTTTGACATGTCTTAGAGCACCACTCTGGTCGTGGTCGCATGTCATGTTTGATGTCAAACACTGAAATGATATCTATTGCAGACAGTTCCAGTTTTCTGTTGGAGTCCCAGGTAACTTTAAGTGGTAGAGCATCCAGCCAGCAATCAAGGAATCTGGGTTCAGCTCTCGACCGAGGCTCCTTTTGAACATTTTCTCCTATTAGTGGGTTGCAATAATTGGCATCTGTAGTGAAACTTTAAAAGCCATTCTCGTTTGTTCTAATTTACATTCTGACTAACAAGTAAGCTTAGTTGCAATCTGACAAAATTTCGTTTGACTGGTGGTAGCTTGTGTTGTCATGCAATCTAACCAAAAATTGACTAAGTTTCGATTAAAGACAATAATAGATATTGACGTTTATTACAGATCAACTTGCTGCAGTTAATGGTTTAAAATTCCATCTAAAAACAATAATAATTATATTTTTAACCATTAATCAGCACAGATGATAATGAAGCTTTAACTAAACCCACAAACCCCTAGAGTTCAAACCGAAATTCTAAATAAATTTTATTGTGGAATTCATCCAACCATTAATTAGACAAGTGGAAAGCAAGTGAACCTTTATGTTCACAGGTTTTACCACCATTATGCCTTCAGATGGCCATATTTTTGAAGCTTCAAGCAAGGACAAATTAAAAATAAATTATTAAAATTGAGAGCAACGACACTTTCAAGCCGTTTCTGCAGTTTTTATTATTTGAAAGAATCTTTGGGCTGTTACACTATTTTAACAGTTCTTAATAGTGCTGCTGTTACATAGTAATTCAGTTAAAGTTGTATGCTTGTAAATGAAGTTTATCGTATCTCATTTGCATTTCTGAGACAAACAGCATCGCAGTGCCGTCTACAACAAACAACAAGTACTATCATAACACACTCGTTCATCCGTTAATGCCAACAATGCAATTATTCCCCTAGTCAATAAAGTACGCCAGTTCCACAACACAGACCAAAATCCGATGTGAACAACAATAAAACAAGCCACAATAAAACAAACAACCCAGACGGTAACGAGTATTTTATTGGCATTTATTAAGAATGTGGCGCATATTAACCACTGATTGCAGTGACTAAATTTAAAATATCAATTTCTTTGGTACACGAATGACAATGCTGCCAAGAGATGTTAGAAAATAAAATAAATGCGATGAATTGCAGAAATAATTCTTTCTGACAAAATACACAGTAGGTGCATTCATTTAAACTGGTTCAAATTAACATGTAAAATGTAACATTTAGACTGGTTTAAAAAAATATAAACAAGTTTAAATGACTTGACGAATGCACCTAGTGTGAAAGACCAGCAACACACCGCCGAGCTCACCCACTGGTCAAATTAGGCTCTTAATTAGTTGCTTGTATTTTGCCCCACATCTATTGTTTGGAGTTACTCACACAGCCAAAACAAAGGCAGGGCAACCAGACGTCCCGGTTTTGGATGCTTTGTCCCATTGCCCCGAAAAATTTTCTCAGAACGGAAAAATGTCCCAATTTATAAAATCCATTAATTACTCGTAATGAGTGTGGTTTAATTAGCTTAATTTGTGCCAGAATTTGTAGTTTTAAGTTCGATATCCCCGGATCGTACACAATAACCGGCATGAGTTGTTTCAGAGTAAACTGATTGCTTATACAGGTACAATAGTGCACGTTAGTGATACTGTACGTGCTTAGTATACGTATTGGATACAATATAGGCGCGTCATGTGCCGCCAAGCGGGAAGCTGTGAAAACGTGCGATCAAAAATAACAGAATTAATTATACAGGTATACAAACTTTCTCTGAAAAGTCGACGACTTATCTTGTTCTAAGATAAGAGTTAAAATGCTCACACCAAAGAGTACTGGTTCACACTTTGATCTAAAATACATTGAAAGTTCTGGTTCCAGCATTAAAAAAAAACTGCGTAAAAAGATTGTTTCCGAGTCTGCCATTCGGTGCAAAAGGGCTAATTTTTTGTGAAATTTTGAAACATTAATGTGTGTCCCGGTTTTTTATTTTCAAAACCTATTCACCCAAAACAAAACAAACAAACAAGTTAATGACCTAGACCAAACAGGTGGCGATTACGATCAAAACAACAAAAGAATCCTATGCATCTTTAATACGGATAAGACTTTTTAAATCCCCAATAAATCCCTTCGAATTTGGAAAAGTTTCGTCTACAAAGAGCAAAGCAAAGCAAAAATACGCACATTTCACTCTTAATGGTCTCTCCTTGTGCATGTTTCGTCACGCTAGGGCACAAGATGAATGACTTCTTCCGAATCCTCCTTAGGAACAGAGTAGCAAACACACCGCAAAGAAGGAAGACTGAGAGCACCTACAATTTAATGAAGCCAATTCCACCCAAGTCGTCGCCCCATTAAGCAAAGGCGGGATCACCCCAAACTGCCGTGCTGGCCATGACAGATGACATTCTAAATTAGGTGGCAGACAAAAGGCGCTCGCTCGCTTATATACTGTTCCACCTCCCACACATGGAATAGAATCGCATAGCCGCATAACACTCGTTATCTCGAGACAATTGAGCAAAGGCTATTTAATTGGAAAAAGATGAAACCTCTGCCAAATGATCTGCACGTGCACCTGCGTCCATGGTTTTCCCACCCCCATCATTCCTCGCCACATGCACTTCCTTTTATGGGAAATGGAACAAGCCACCAATGCGTCCTTGTGCCATCCAATTAATTGAATTTTGTCTGTTTACAAGGACTTGAGAGCCCTCCAGCCAGAGTAAAGGAAACGCTAATTACTTCCGCTTAGGGGGCTAACTCGAGCCTCGAATGCGTCTTGACGGATGAGGAACTCGCGGTCACTTCGGTTTAGTTTGTAAACATTAATTTGGCAAAAAGCCCGCGTATAAAATAACAGAAAACAGCAATAATTTCAACCAACAATTTTTTTCCATGTCCAACTTGTCCATTAGGGGCATGCAGAAACGCTTCTCAATTTCACTTTCCGAGCACTTTATTTCCCTTAAGTATTCTCATATTTTGTATATAACACAAATGGTTTTTAAAAAATGGGGGGAAAAGCAGGTGGCATTGAGTTTCGATCACATGTCTATTAGAAAAATAAAGTTAATGTGTTAATGTGTTTAATACTTATGTTTTACAGCGAGTTTTCCTGAGATTTTATGAGGCAGAAAAAGTATCGACTACTTTTTTCCAGAGGCTGTATATATATTAAAATCCAACTTAAAGTAAGAGTTCTAAATGTGATATACAAAAGCACTAAAAAAGTTATTATAAAAGTTGCAGTTGAATCACAGTATTACAGTGGCCTTAATAATGCTTTAAGGATCTCGGTCCCACTTTATGATGTGGACGTCTGAGTACTTAATGTGTTTTCTTCTCCGTTTAAAGGTCATAAGTTCGAACCGACCTGGAGGACAATAAGATGTTTTTAAAACCTCGTCCACACGAATATTCTCCTTGTATGCCCGAAAGAATTGCGGACGAGTTGAAAGTGCACAATGAGTGAATACACGAACACGTTTAGTTGGCTGATTTAATGCTCGGAGTAAGTGAAAAAAGTGTTTTCAGAGACGAATGCGATTTTTAAAGTGAAAAATAACAGGTGTGTGTGTGTTACTATAAGGGAAACAAGTGACTGAACCGAGTTTACCCTCTTCACTCCTTCTGTTCATTTTCACGCGAAAATTTATAGGCTGTACACCCAGAAAAACCTCCTAAAGTATAACTATCTATTCCAAACAAAGCGAGAATAAAAACAAAGAAGTTTCGAAATTCATCAAAATGTCATATGCAATTACAAACAAGACTCGCAAAGTCTCCAAGCAAATAAAAAGCTCTTTCTGGTTACCACGACACGCAAATGCAGCTTTACTGGGAAAGTCACATTCTATAGTTCAGTTGAGCAAAGTCTCCTTGCAGCAGTGCATTTAATTGTGTATAGCTTGCAGAAGCAGCCAGATGTTTAATTAAATATAATCCTTGCTGTAAATCTAAGTGGATAAAATCCCATTCAAAAGTATATGGTAAATATGTAACCAACGTTATATGAACTGATTTCACAATTTGATGCAAAAAAATAAATTGCTTTTTAAAGAGTGCAAGTCAAATCGATGATCGAGTTTTGGATCAACCATCCGAGCAATCGTTGAAAGTCTGTTTACGAATTCCCATTGGTGGACATATATAATATGAAATAACAAATGTGTCCTAAAAATAAATAAAAATATTGAAACCAGAGTGTTCATTCGTGCTGGCAGTTTTAGATTGGTATTGACATTTGATAATGACAAGTCTATTTGCTCAACATTGAATCTTCCGTCACTGAATGATTTTTATCTCATTAACTCGAACCTCAGTTGAATTAAATAAGGAAATCAAACAACTTCATGCCCATAAATCATAATTCACATTACGGTTTCAGAACTAGAACAATTATTCAGGGAATATCACCAGATTCATCACGTGTGACTGGCTGAGTAATCGCTACGATTAATAATTAAATAAACACAATAGGTACGTTCAAAGTATGGTAAAAACCCGACATAAACCATTTCAAAAACTACTCCAGCCTCGCTTTTGTGTTTGCGGTTTTTGGTGCTTGTTTATGACTGTTTTTGGTGCCCACTCTGATTGTAGAAACACTAAAAACGGTAAAAACAAAAACAACTATTATTTCTTTGAAACCCCAACTACTGTATTTTGTGGTCAAAAAATCGATTTATTTTTTTCTGACTTGTTCCTCATTTTTTTTTTGTAAACTAATTTTCTATCTAAATCCTGTTTCAGTCCACCATGTCATAGAAATTTCGATAAATCGATTTTTATTTCTTATACATTTATTGGAAAATAAATTGCATGGTGTATTTGTAATGTTTGATTTTATTGCCCAAACTTCTTTCAGTCAATAAATACTTCTCCTTGTTGTTTCAAATTTAATTCTCACCTTTAGTAGTCTTTAATCATGTTTGTACTTCTTTTTTATTTTTAAAGACGTCCCTCTTCCTTTTACTCGCTTTAAACTTGTGTAATTAAACAACTTAGCCCTTGTTCGTTTGATGAATGTGGCTTTTGTTTCTTTAAAAGACGACACTAACTCTTATTCCCAACTTTCATTCTCTACCTACACAAAAGCCAACATTTCCCAATTCCAAAAATTACTTGATTGAAAATATTTTTTATCTTTTCTAGAGAAAAACACATTTAAATTTTGCTGTTTGATAAAGAATTCAAATCCATCACAAAAAAAAGAAGTCATTTCTACCCCTGCAGAATAATTGCCAGCAATCGATTATTGGAAAAAAAATTAAGACTACTAAATATAACATCCACAACCATAAAAAAAATCATAAACCCCTTGATTTTACGACCCACGCTAGAGTTACCACCTTTCTAAACTTATAATGGAGGACATGACCTAACCCATCTAGCCTATCTGAATGAAGTATTTGAAAATTTAACAGAAAATTGTTGTCTGACTGTTAAATTTTACGTTTTTTATGCACATATCACTAATGTATGTATGTCTGAAACTCGGCGCCAGGTTGGTTCAGCTGTACAGTCATTCAGCGTTCTACTGAGTGCCCTAGGCGCATCGTATGATCATCGATGTTCCGTCGACTATCCAAACTAATCGAGTGTTCATAAAACCGATTTGTTCGCGTAATTGACATTACAAGTTTATGTAGAAAAACGAAAGTAAAACATCGTTTTCTACTTTTATGAGTACGGCATACATATTTTATTACACGTACACAATACTGCTTTAGCATTTTTAACCCAGGAAAACCAAAAATCAAACGCAGCACCTAGTTCCAGACTGACATACGTGTCATGCCCTGATCACTTACCTATGTCAGTCTGGAACTCGCCCCAGTTCAGATAACCGATCAATCCTGGTGAGCCATAGTCCCATGATAAACCAGACAAAATAGTTTGAAAATATAGCTGTAAAAAGCAATACTTTTATACAACTAATAAATCATTTTTCTAGTCCATTTTAAGTGGAAACAAGATAAACATTCTGCGGACCTGACCTTTAACTAACTCCAACCTTTAACCCTTTAAAAACACCCGCAACTTAATTTTACCCATCACCGAGATGCGTAAAATGAACCGATAAAACTTCCTTTTACTTTTACCTTCCAAGAAACTCGACCTTCGATTCCATACTTTAATCAAACCTCATAAGCATCAAACCAATATCACTTTCTTTAGTGATACACAATACATCTTCCTCTCGTTAATTTAATTCTATTACCTCAATTACACACTGAAGGTTAAACTTTGGAGGAACCTACAGGCTTTCAATTTAAAAAAAAGCAAAACCGATAAAGATGTCTAGCAAATGTTCCATAATTGCATCAAAATTGACATCATGTCCTGCATTTTTGCAGACAAATGGCATCTTTTCAAAGGATCAATTTGCTAAAATAAATATGCTTGCAAAACAGGACAAATGCGCATTGAATTTAAAACACGTTCCGTTTTGTGGGCGTTTCAAGTCTTGTTCCGTTTCGTGCACGTTCCAATTTGCTTTTCCTCTGCACACGTTCCAATGTTTCATCCGCTTTCCAAAGTGGGCGAATTCGAGCACCCACAAAGCACAACGCAAGTGAAACCGGCATCGTAAAGAAGAAAATAAGAACTGTTTTGTTTTTACAGCTTCTCAGTGTAGAAGCAGCCATTTGTCTGCAAAAAAAAAATGGCGCCAGAAAAATGGCTAATGTATAAAGTCCTGTAGTACCCAATTATTAATTCACCACAATTTATAATAACATCATTAAAATCTTGTCAAATTGCACTCATCTTCCCTGTTCACTATAGAAATAATTACCAAGTCCAAATGAGAAAACTTCTCAATCCTAAAAGCAATGAGGTTAAAAGAAAGGAAAGGATTCTCTCGTACGAGCGAAGGAGGAGGAAAAAAGAGACAAGAAAAGAAGCTTTCTTGAATGCAACGAAAGCTCTTGGTTCCACTCTAACTCCAATCAGCGCTTTCAGCACAAGATGACAACCGCCCAGATGGGGTAGGGATTATTGGATTCAACAAATACGACAATTCTTAGCCGCCACGCCTCAATCTCTTCTCTGCTCAACCTCCTTTTATCAAGTGGTCAAGAACCGAAACACGTAATGCCTAAACTACATTTTACCATTAAATAATAATTAAATATAATCTAATGTCGACTTTAACCGCAATTTTTTTGGTTCCAAAAATTTCTATCAACAATAAAAAACAAACAAAAAAAAGAAAAGTTGATTTCCATGTCAATTTTGTTTTACCGCGAGCATTCCTGTCTTCTAGTGTTCCCGAGTTCCCTCAGAAAGAAAAGAAGTCTTCTGCTTGGTTTGACATTGCCATGGCAACCGTGGAAAGGAAAAGGTTGAGACTCGTGGCTATGATAAGCGCGTGGCTGTAACTTGCCTTTCTTCTTTCTTTCTTTCTTCGTCTCGTCTCTTTCAGCTTCATCCTTGAGTAGTGAGTGTCAATATTTACCGAAGTCCAGCAGAGTTGCACGCGGGAATAAAATGAGGCCGATTTTGGCTCCATCCCCGCAAGATGTGATCGGATTAGCCAATTCTAATACAGTGCCCCGTCATTTGTTCACCTCGAGTGGACACACAGGTGTGAAAACGAGGCACATATTTTATTTACCGTTCTTATTTGCTCGCTTTGCCTCAACCTTTCTAATTTAAGCTGAATCGTGTCATATTGACAGATTAAAATATTAAAATAAAATGTGAATATTTTATTATTTTTAAAAAGAAAAGAAAAACCGAAATATCAACTGTCACTCCATATGTTAATTGCTATGAACTCACAATTCTACATTTCAAATAAATAAAAAATTGTTTGTGAGATTACACATGAATTATTTATATGCAGTTGACTTTTTAAAAAAAAATAAAAAAAAAACAATCTTGTAGAACTAACATGTTCTACAACAAGTAAAACGACATGCTGAAAAATTGATCACTTCGCAATTGTTTTGTGTTCTGTCCAAGTCTTGCGCGATGTAAAATTATAGTTTTATTGACATTTGAGGCACGGAATTGACAGTTCAGATCTGGCGGGTACATAACGTCAGAGTTGCGGTCACAACTCACAAACCAGTCAAAAGATCGTGGTGCCATTAGTGCAATCCCAGGATCCCGATCAAAAAATAAGATTTTCGAGGTCGGAATTTGCAACTCTGGAAAAAAAAAAAAAGGTTTTTTTCCAGTTGAAAAATGGTTCGGAAACTGCTTTTCGCCCGTACCACATTCCAGGTGCCAGTACCGAAATTCCGGTTCTGAAAAAATTGTCTGGAATTGGATGCCTAGATGCCATGCCAAGCGAAGTTGTTCGCGGTAACATCAAAGACCCGATTTTCAAATCTACCAAATTCAAGCTAAAATCTGCATGTTTCACGACTAGAGTTGCATTTTAAATCAATTAGAGAGCATTTGCTGCACCCTTAACGTCCTGCAGTAAGTTAGACGTCCACTTTGTGCAATGATGTGAATGTGACCATCTGTTAGTTCTTTCCTAATTATTCTCCGAAACCATAGCATTTTACTGTCTGCTAAAAACATTATACTGCTTGAGTCACATGTGCCAGACAGATTAATAATCCACAAATCACAATATATTCTTAATTGACATATTATTATAACGGAGATTAAACTCCAGATTTTTTGGAACATGTTATTTCATTGTAAATTTACAAAAGGCCGTCCTTGAACTGGTGCCGGTCAGCAAGCAACAGGCTGCCAGCCTGTCACTTTACCGTTGAAACGCAAAGATTATATAGGCTTAGTAGAGCAATGTTAAATTACCGGTCCATTGGGACGAAGAAAGATACTGGTCCGTAACACATTGGGACAAAAGATACCGCTCCATGAGATTAAATAGTTTGAGAAGCACTACTCTAGTACTTCTTCTCCTTGTGTTTGTTTTTCCAACTTAAAAAATGACTGCAGCAATAACATTGTGTGCTTGCTGAGTAAACAACCTTCGAAGTTTTTTATGTCAACAGAAAGTGACAGAAATCTTAATCCAAAGCTGTGTCAGTCTTTCTCAAAACTTTGATTTAAAAAAGCTATTACTGGTAATAGTTACTAGTATTAGGTAGCCATTTGTAAACGTAGTCAGTTTGACCCGAGTTCAAAGCCGTCTCCAAATTTGGCTGCTGCTTACATTGTGCAGAAATGAAGATCAGCAGAACTGCGCATACAACTAACTCTTTTTTCTTCTTCCAGCACCTGCAACTCCAAGCACAAGCATCAAAATTTGAAAGTAGTCCAGGACCCACTCGACTACACCCTGCGCACGATATCTTGATGCCAAATTCAAGCACTAAATTCCACGTTTTGCAGACGAAAACACAAAAGTCTAAAATTGTTTACTGCACACGAGTGAATTGTATCTGTTATTATTTCTAAAAACCATGTATTTGTTGTGTTTGTGTTTGTGTGTGCAGACGGAGATTTGTCAGTTTGATTTTGGCATCAAGATAACGGGCACAGACTGTAGTTATGAAGCAAGTCATCCTCTTCTCGTATTGTGTTATTATACGATGTCCTTCTACAAGCATTCACTTTGTCAAAGTGGATCTCCACCTCACCAGGATGCTTTTTGTTGTGGTCTTAAAGAAATGACCAAACAAACGTGTAGTACGGTCGAGTTACTTTAACGGGGGTTCTAATAATTATTGCAACAAAACAGATGTTGGTCGAACAAAGCAGATCAGTTTCAGTTGTGAATCAGTAGATAAGTTTCAATAACTTTATTACAAAGTGTATACCAAAACAACAATGCACTGTCATCAAAAGCTCGCTCGTATGCTCTATTGTGCTTGGTTGTAGATTTTAATATCAACACCAATCTCTTTATTACTCGCCATTTAAATTCTTTTTCCAGTTAACCTAGTGAATTCAGCAACAATAATCACGGCAATATCGCTAGTGCTACAGTGATTATTGACAATTTAAAGTTACATTTGTTGGCAAAGATTAAATTTGACTTTTAGAACTCGGCCTAGTCTTAAATTATTCGTAAATAATTTTACTTTTTTCTTCTATTTACCCATTTCAGCATTAAATTCCATTTTTGAAATTCTTTTTAATGTTTTATGCAACTCTCTCACTTTGTTTCAACTGGTAAAACTATCAAGTTGAATTTGTTATGTATGCGTTAACATAATTCTTTGGCAAAGAATGCAATTACGCCGTAAAAATATGTCTGGAATTTATTCACTATCCATATTCGCTTTCATTTGCTCACATGGGACCTCAGAATGATGAAATAAAACGTAAGTATCCCGACGACACAACAAATTAAATCAACGAATTACCCTTTCCCCTTAAAACTCCACTTCCACCCTTAACAAACTCGACCGTGACATCACAATACCAGCTTCCCAATACATCATCTCATACGTCATCCTCAAAAAATATGTCAACCTCAGCAAGAGATAAGCAGTAAGACATCATACAACGTCAGCACATTCAATCTTAAAAAAAAAAAAAAAATAGTCGATGCACGATTCATTCGCCATTATCTTCAAAAATAGGAAATAAAAACATCATAAGATTTTTGTTTTCTATTTTTGATTAATTTAGTTTTCCTTCTGTAATATATTAAATTGTTTTCCAATCACACAGGTGACGCATAATAACAAATTCCTTTCCAAAAAGTGTTATGGTTAATAACGAGATCTGCTATCGATCCACTTTGCGTAACAGTATTAACCGAGGGGAGTTCGACATGAGCTGCATCAACACGAGCGAGCAGTAATCGCGCTTCCCTGTATGTCTCTTGTGTGTGAAACTGCAGCAACGCACTGGGTAAGAAAAAAACTCCAAACCGAGGGTACAAAAGCGGAACAAAAAGAGAAACCAGTTCGAAGTAAGCCTTAAATTTAATTTTTTCTTCATTAAAAAAAAAAAAAGAAAGAAAATGTGCTATTGAAGTTGAGAATTACAGCTAAAGCTACCCAATAGGAGAATTACTACTTTATTAGATTTTTATTTTTATTATACATTTTTTTTATTCGACAAATTCCATTACTGCAATCTAATATTTTGTATAAAACCTCGAAGCAATTTAAAATTAAATTCTATATATTCCAAAGAATCCTTCCTAATAAAAATTCAAAATTCTATCAAATGTCAAACACCTTCTAACACTGTAACATGATTATTAAAACAATATTGACATGCGATCCACCAATAAATCTATACATTCCAACTTCACTCACCTACAAGCACTAAATCCCTTCCAACTCAACATACAAAAATCTCCCAACTTACCTAGACAATTTTTAAGAGATTCCAAGCTGCATTATATATCATGTAAAGTATTGAAGAGCAGTGTGGGAGAAAATAAGATTACGCCATAAGTTTTTTGCTTTCGACATGAAAACATCATAATCATATTTGGTAAACTTTCACATCCATATAATCTTGACACTTCTTTTGTATTAAAATAAATCAACAAAAATATTTATTTATATTAGCTTCAAATAAATAACTGTGGAAAATGTACAAATTAAATAAGACCAATTAACCATTTATTAAGTCTGACAGAATCATATATCTGTCTCAAGAAATGAATTACCGTATAGTGTTTGCGCGGCCAATCGATTTGCTTGTTTAAGAAATTAAGAGTCAAGTGCACTTGTTTCCTACTAAAATACACCTGAAAAAATGTCACCAGGGCTCAGAATCTCTGTTTTGTATTTTCTATTTCGACTCACCGTTTAATTAAAGCTTCATCACATCATTTAAACTGATTAATTACCTAAAATGTACCTTTGTACCTTGAAAGATCTTAATCACTTGACAAAGCAAGCAGAACAATCGCGTAGTTTTGAAGCGGGGGATAAAATATAGGCAATTATTGCAGAACGATTGAACAAATCGGTTTTCTTTTGGGAATATAAAAATACAAATGAGCGTCTCTCAAGTTGCTCGACGTGGATTTCATTGATCTTTAAGCTTGAAGTTAGTATCCATGGTAACAGGAAACTCGTTTAACAATAAGTACGTTAAATTTTTAATTTAATTGGAAAGTCGTGTACTTTTTGAATTCCCCAACTAAAGGAAATATATCCCAAATTAATTTTTTCTTCTAATTTAATTAATTTTATTCAAATTTATATTGATTTTGATTTATAAATTTTTATTTATAAAGGTCTCTCACTACACGTTTGCTTTACTTTAAAAAAAAATTACTCTTTCTCCATTCAATTTCATACCTGGCCTCCATTGGTTAAGAATTTCATTTCCGCTTCAATAATTTTTTCCCTCTTTCTTCCTTCCAAACAGAAATTTTTAATAAAAATTAATAAATAAATAAAAATTGACAATCGACCCGAAATAGTTAAATATTAAAATACAGAAAGTATAAACTTGGAAGAATCTAACCGACAATATATTGACATCTCTGCATAAATTATCCTTTCTACAACTTCATTAGTCAATAAGGCAAGAAACCCAACCGCATAGTAAAAACATCAGAAAAATTCCTGCATTATTCATCCGTCTAACACAAACACCAAACTCGTAAGTGTTTACTCGTCAAATTAAGATTTCACGTTATCAACCAAAGAGAAAAATCTAAATCTAAACGGACGACACACAATCCTTTACTGACGCATCCATTCTAGTCTGATTAACACTGTCAACATCACTTTTATTGAGTATATCAAAATGCATATCTCTTGATGGCGTCTTCTCGTACCGAAAGCGCGCACGTGAGGGAAAACGCGGCAAAACGTAAATGTGTTTGCAGAAGAGAGAGAAATTGCTGATATTGGCCAGGGACTTGGGGAATGGGGATCTGATGGCGCCACCACCATCTGTCGAGCGCCATTGTGCAAAAGGGAAGAGAAGAGGGTGGCATTTGGCAAAGTGCCATCCGAGGGTGTCGCTCTGGCATACTCTAGCGAGAAATAGGAAAGAGCGATTCACTAATACACATAAAGCTGGAGCGCTGCGCACGAATCGACAAATCAATTTCACCAATTTAATTCATGCTGTAAAGATTATCCTCCACCAAATTCTCGCCTCCAGTCCGATATCGAATACTACTCATAACTACTAACAAATGAGATAACTGACAAATATTACGGTGAAAAATCCGCCATGACAGGTAAAGAACGTTAGCTAATTCCAACGTGTTAACCACAACACTTTGGTCATAAAATTACGATTAAAAAAATAAACATCCTTGGATACAAATTGACATAAGGCATAAGACACGTTAGGCACGTATCTTGGAGCCCTGGGGTTTAGGGGGACCCTAATCAGTAGTAACTGATTTTTTTTCCAGCCTAAAATGCATTAAAAAAAATCTAAAAAATAAACTTTTGTGTCTAAAATTTACGTTTATTGGAAAAAAATTATTATTTTTTGCAAAGAATTGAATTTGAGCAGCTAAAAAGTGCACTTTTTGTAATAAATCCGATCGTCAGGGGACCCAAGATACCTGTGCCTAAGGGCCCCAGAGGCTAGTGATCCACTGGTCACAGACCTCCTGATGGTCCGATCAGACGCACTACCAATTCTTCTATGTAGGTCTCCACTGTTTTAGGCCGCAAGCAGTCAATCAGATCCAGTTATTGTCTCTGACCAACAAAGGATAGTGTAAAATTATAGATAATTTTTTTTTTTGACTATTTCCCACGATAGTGTATTTAATTCGCAACCCAGATATTAAAAATGAAATATGTGAAGGAAGCAAAACCATTGATTCATTGCCAGCAATACTGAGAAATGGCTCATCAAGCTGCCCCTCAGCTTTCCTGCAATGTACGCAGACGTTGCTGGTTGCTACAGCAGATTACTGAAGTCATGACTACTGCCCAAATGAATTTCATGCATAAATTTTTTCTTTCAAGACTTCATTTATTTTTCTGCGCTCTGAAGGGAGTTGGATTTTTCCATTAATTTCCAATTTTCCCATTTCCAATTGTGGGATAAATTTTTACGGTTCAATTCACTGATTGAATTTTTCTTTCGCAATAACCTAGGCTCTAAAAAAATAAAAGTAGAAACTTAATCAAAATAGATATATGATCTAATCCCATACCTTTCTTTTCTAAGAGTTTTTTTTAGGGTGGAGGTGGCGTTCAATCCATATACTAAATGTATCTTTTGTCTTTAAAGTATCTTTTGTCTGGCAGATGTGACATTCAATCAGTTTTATATCCTTATAGCCTCTATCAAAAGTGTAATATATTTCTACTTTGTCAAATTAAATCCAACTACGACCTGTAATAATATCTAAACATGCCATCAGAAGTCAAATATTTAATGACAGAAAATAGACTTGTATCTAAGTCAAGCTTGATGCAGGTACTTGAGCTTTGAATCTAAAAGTTAATCAATTTGACAGCAAATAACTCAAAACTGAGAACATTTACGCGTTTGAAATGATTTTATAATTAATAAATGCTAATAACAAAATTACAAAACTTATATTTCCGAATCACCATCAAACTTAACCGTGTCCAAGACTGCGTTACTTACAACTTAACCCCAGTTCTCATTACCACGTTAAGTTTTAGCGCTTAAAACCCCGAGAACCCAAGTCGGTTAATTGTTTCTTTAATTATCATCTAAAAGTAATCAACAACAACTGTTAAAACCACTTTAATCATTCCGTATGCTACAACACAAGCAAAAAAAAATAAAAAAAATAAAAAATAAATAAAAAAGATCGAAGCAGAAAAAAATAAATGGAAAAATTCCACACAGATTCCACTTGGGAGATTGCGTTTTATGTTATATTTCTCTCGTTCTCTATATTTGTTCTATATATTTATATATACCATACGTGATAATGCGAACCATATATACGCCGTAAGTGCAATCAATAACAGTGAAGGGCATATTTTAAAAGATTGGAGAAACACCGTAAATCATATTGGACACACTATTAAAATGCAAAGTTTATTCGCACACCAACACCTTCACGTTCCTTCGAATTGCCTGCGTTGTTATTGACACACGGGACCTAATTTTCACGATCCGAATAAATTCCCGCTTAAGTATCCCCTTCAGTTAAATCTCTTATCCTTAACTCATATGGAAAACAACATGTAAATTATTACCTTACCTCCCACCAAGTGTTTATTCTCACGACTTCATCTTGGGCGAGAAGTGATTGCGAAAACTATGCGTGGTTGCTTGCAATTAGACGACTAGGCGCGTTTCTGCTCACGGCTTTTTCTCGATCTTATCAATTCTCGCAAACACAATGCAAAGGAAAAGTGAACCCAATGAGGGAAATTTGTGATTGGAATTGAGATTAGCGTTTATTTTCAATCCCTTTCCCTTAGACAGCAAAAAAAATTTATTACTTTTTTTATTATACACAAATTACGTCTTTGAAGTCCACTTTAATAGAGTGCGGTATTTTTTAATTTCCATGTAAGAATTCGTGATAACATTTTAAATATGCATAAATCAAACTCGCAGAAATATCTTGGCGCTACAGATGCTAAGAAAATGAGTTATAGAGCTACCGTATGCTTATACTTCATCGTGTTAAAATTAAGTTTGTTATTGGATTTTAGTACAAATTCCAATTGGGGAAAGAAAAAAAAACAAGCTTTTGTGTTCTCTTATCATTTTGTTAAAGTTACAAGGACGAAGAAGACCATTAGGCGGCATTCTAAATTGTCAGGAGTTTCCAAGAACCTTGATTACCGGTATTTGCATTATGCAAATTTTGTGTGTTGAAATCTCCACATAAAGTTTAATTCAAATAAAGATTGAAGTACCCACCCACATCCAGCATAATGTTGTTAGCATATCAATTTATTGCGTGTGCGATATTTTTTAAGAACAGCAATACAAAATTGATAAAAATGTCCCTATGAAATCTCAGACAAGAAGTGGCTTTTGGGCCCCATTTCCGGACGTGCATAACTCACCTTGTGGTGAGACCCTCATTCGGGATTTGCCCCCAAATACAAAATTGGATCAAAATGCCAAGCAGACCACGAATTAGTTATAAAAAAAATCAAAAATAAAGAGTGTTTGGGATTGGTTGTGGAGCAGTTGTGAAGGGTCCCATTGTCTGAAGGACAGGCCCAGCGGAGCAAAAAAAGGTTCTTTTAAGCCAATATTTACTAGGCTGAACTTTCAAGAGTTATCTTCAGCAGCTGAGCGTAAGAATTTGCCAACGGCACTAAAATCCTAGCTACGGCTCTTGCAAGTGGCATCAATAGACGACGGTAAGCCAATTAGAACTTGTGGAACTAATACACATTGTACAATTGCAGTCATAAAAATTGTCGCATCTTTCCATCGACAGCATGCCTTAAAAGCGACATTTTTTTGACCACAGTTGTACGCTCAGGGTCTTTGCGACATGAGTTGGGTCGGGGCCAATTACAAATGTGTAGGAATAAAATCCATAAATGCACAAAACATTTTTTTTATGAATTCTGCAATGTAAATAACATTTCAGCTTTCATACATTTTATTACTGCATAATAATTTGACAAACCAACTACCATAAAGGCTCTCATTGAACGCAGGATGTTAATTGAATGGGGTATCCTTTACAACGCGGGTCTAAATTGACCAAAACGATTGAATTCAATATCTAAATGCTAAAATAAATGTCTAAATTGACCAAAAACATTAAAATGGATGTTTAAATGGTTCAACGTCTAAATTGCGGGAGGAAATCTAAATTCTGTCAATAGAGCGCGGGTGTTCTGTCAGAACATTTACGATAAGTAGAGTGATATAAACTCCTTAATTACTCTTTAAATGTCAAAGATAATGAAAAAAATTGTCCAAATAAAATCATCTCTGTATAGCAAAGTTACTATAAAGCTCGACCTAATAACAAAAATTGTCCAACTGGGACTACTCTTAATTTATTTGATGAAGATTAGGTTTACTATTGAACCATTGTTATCCGGAAACTATGTAAGCAATCGGCAATAAAACTCTCCTCTATAAAAAAAGAGTCATTAAATCATTCTAAGCTATTAAAGGGACCAAGTTAGACTGCATTGACAAAGTTAATTTTGAAATCCATTTTAAGATGGTGATTTAAGAAAATATAGTTTGGGGACAATGAAATAAAAATGAAAATAGTAGATAATCACTTAGCTATTGACTAAAGATATGACGTTTCAGCCTCTTATCAGAGATCATCTTCCCAAAGAATAAGGGCCGGAGCCAAGAACACATTTTCATGCACCATCACATCAGTCAACTGCTGATGACCATTCATTATTCACAGGTCATCACACGAGTTGACAAAATTCCCATCGAGAAGAAAACTACTCGCTAGACTCTTTCCATTCTACTGAAGATGGGTCTGACTACAGCCTGTGCTTGCAATCTTGATGCCAAATTCAAACTGTATATTCCTTCCTGCGCAAATGTAGATCCACAGTCAAAAATGGCCTGTTGTGCACAAGAAACTAGCTTTATTGTCTATTGCTCTTCCCGAGCTCATTCTGCAAAGGCAGAAACGAGAAACATCACATTTTTTACATTTGCAGGAAGTCTTGCAAAGTGTAAAACGTATAGTGTAAATCAAGTGTTGTTGGTGAATGGTGAAAAGTCGTATGTACTTTTAACTTTCCAATATTAATTGAGAGAACATTTTATCCCAAACAATAAAAATTTGCTTGGTATGTACGTTATGTTGTATCTACGTATGCTCCAGCTTTGTGGTGCTGAGACAGGCTGGCGTAGGCGCATTGTAACCCTTATCGGTAACAAATTTGTCCGTTACAACTACCGTAATATTGTATAATTCCAGTTTTACACATGGTCTGCGAACAGAAGATTGTGAATCAGATTAGCATAACAATTTTTGATGCAATGGCCAAATTTAATACAAAAGATGATGTGACAATCACAATTAGCGTGATAGGCCTTGAGTTTTGAAAGCCAAACATATTTAAAATAGGTACATTCAAAGTTTCTGTTTGTAGGATGGTTGGTGCTTTTATAACAGCAAAAACAAGCAAAAACACATATGAGATTATTTTGCTTGTGTATCCAATTTGTAGTTTAGTTTGTGCATATTTCAAGTAAATTGCCGACGTAATGGCCCGGAAATTAACAGAATTAACAACAAAAATAAAAACATTAAATGCTTCTACTGCCTATAATTTTAAAACTACTTTTTTTCAAAAAGCCCCACAAGCTGTATCATTTGCTACATTAGTCAACCAAACTTAGAAATAAAAGTACAAATGCTCCATCACATTAACTTTTCACAGCGATTCTAGAGGTGCGCCAAGAATCGCGGTTATGAAAATCCACTCGGGAGGAAGATTTAAGGCCAACCACCAACACATGTTCTTTCACCTCATCCACCCCGGAAACCATCTACCGGATCAATATCTATGTACATATAAACCGTAACTGCGTGTAGCTCCCCACACCAGCCATACTCGCCATTTAATTTGTCACCTAACATCCTAAAATGGACGTTGAAAGCAAAAAACTTTTAATTGACTTTGCACCCTTTTCAAACTCAACTTGAGTCGAGACAGTAATGAACCTGATCCAAGCGAGCAAATAAATTGAGGCGCTCACATTACTTACCATAATTCTACATGTTGAAAAATAAAATTAATTCAATACGAACGCGTGGGTGGCTCCGACAAATTTTCTGACATGCACTTTGTTTGTCGTCCTTTAAAACATAACCAATTTAAATTTCTTGCTTCCAAGTAAAACGCTCGCATCAAGATAATTCAATTTGAAATAAAGCGAGCGCTCTACGTTGCAAACTCAATTCTTTCCGCATGCGTTCTTTCACAGATTGAGCAACGACACCAAACAAACAGTCTTAAAACAAAAAAGCAAGACAAGAGAAAGGACCAGCCACTTGCTCGCTTTTATGTATTAATTAAAAAGCAAGCGCAAAACGACACACACCAAAAAGGGTTAATCAAGCCAGTTTTCAAACCTTAACCCCATTTATCTCGGACGCCACTTCACGCAACCCCCCTTCCACTGATTTACACCCGCAAACTCCATCGACAACTATCAAAATGGCTGCGCGAAAATAAAAAGTTACGTGACACTGGTGCAAACACACAGTAAGCACACAATCACCTGATTTATTGCAACACATGACGGCTCTTAAGCCGGATTTCTTGTTCAAGAAGGAAGAGCAGAACTGAAATAAGGAGATAGCTAACAAGAAAAAGAATCGTGTGTACGCCTGACCAGCTCCCAGAAGATGGAGACCATTGGGAGGGAAAAAAATTCCCGTGATTTATTACAGCTCTGGGACTGCAAGGTAAGGGGCATCTAAGAAGCACGAAAACGAGTCCCCATGTTCACTTGCATATGGTCTCGCTGATCCCCGTACACACACCTATGCACATTGTGATTCGCCCAAAGCGCCCTCTAGTCACAATCGCGTCTGGAAAGAATGATGGATGTATCCAATCTGTGGCAGCCATTGATTTTTATCCAATATGGGACGTTCTAAGGATAATCGAGAATGTTTTTTTTACAGTAAAAAAATAAGTATCAAGTCGAGATAAAAATAAAAATTTAAACGAATAAAATAAAATTTCTTAAATGTAATATTTGCAAATTACATTTTTTTTTATTTCTCCCAAAGAAACTCTTAATTGACGAGGGCTAAAGATGAATTTTATTAATTTACACTTAAGAGATTTATAAGCGCATTCACAAAGTCATTTAAACTGGTTTAAATTAAATTTAAATTTAAATTTAAATTTTTCCAACTTTAACATGTACAATTTCACATTTAGACTGGTTTAAAAGAATTAACTGAAAAGCAAAGGGACTAACGGAAATTTCTTGTACTGAAAATAAATCTAATTACAACTGACCAGGGTAAAATGGTTAAAAACTATAGGAATTTGCACAACGCAATTCTTGCTAATAACATCAAGAAAAAAAGCCCAAGAGGGAACGATGGGAAATGAAATTGCAACTCTTTTCTGTTGTTTAATGGAATTTATTTGATAAATAATACAAACACTCACTACAATTGGACGAAAAGCCAAACAAAAAAATAACGATGCAATAAAAGCGCAACAAAAAATGTACAATCAGCAAGTAAAAACAACCGGAGGAACCACGGACCTCAAACTAGTAAAAATTATAAAATTTATGTGTTTTAACTTGAGAAATTCACCACATTTCTTTCTTGACAAAAGTCAACACTCCCTTTGATCTCGATCGTTCTTTGAAACAAATATTTGGCGGCGAATAAACAAAGGAGCGCAAAATAAGCATATAGGTACGATTCTTGTAAAACTGAATTTAAATTACCTTAATATTCATAATTTACCGTAAAAAAAAATGCAAAAATCTAAATCAAACAAGAAAATAACAAATAGTAAACAAAAACCTACCCAACAAGCGAATCGACTTTGGAATAATAGAAATTTCCATAGAAATCAATAAACAGAATAAATAAATAAAAAACGTCAAAACCAATCACCTAAAAACATCCGTATCCGACAACAAAGCGCAGTTTGTATTCAATAAATAAAAAATAAAATAATATAACTTATAAATAATTTCAACTAGTACAACAACCCGCTTCTTCAGATATTTTTGATTGATTCAATGTGCATTTTATAATCCACGTCAGAGCCAGCAGTTTCCATAGAAACATTTCTCCCATTCCAAACAACGCCCACTTTATTATTTTTTTTTTCTCTTCCAAAAAACTGGCTACACAATATTAAAGTACAGGAACATAAAAAAGAAGATAAAAAAAAATACATAAAAATAAAAATCTAAAAACACTTGGAAAAGAAAGAAACGCTATGACCTATTGTATATCCGATTTAGATAACTTAATCTGACGTCACTTTGTACGTGGACCTGTTTATTGCATCGGACAATGCCGTAAAGCCCCCACACCACCACTTCAGTGACCAGTCGACTTTTATGGTGGTCATCTAAAGGCACGAGAACGAGTTAACAACTTTTCTGCAGCGTGTATAATCAACACTAATTTTAAACTCTTTGTGTGTAAAGTCATTTGCGTTGTTTCAGCTCTCCTCCCATCACCTCCTTCCCGAGCGATACGAAAGAACAAAGGACGCATCTAAAAGAGTTGGAATTGTCGTCATTTATCCAACTTTCCCACTCGTCCCCGTTCCCCCAATCGAGCTGTCGTCGTAATTGGAGTGCAATTCACTGTCGACTAAATTGGGAAACGATCACACAGGGTTCGCCCTTTTGCCCCGGTGAGCGACCCCACAAGCTAAGTCGTCCACCCTACTATTCATGGAACAATTCCCATCCGAATTGTACAAAAAATTCGCTTTTTTCAAACAAAAATTCAAATGTCCAAATTTCAAACAAATATTGCTTATTTTCAAGGGTGGATCTGAATTTTTACTTTTGTTTTTATTTTTTATTTTTTAGCAAAAAAAAAGAAAAATCTTTTATGATTCGCTTTAATTAGTTAATGAAAATTGCATGAAGATTCTTTATACCTCATTTTGCAGGCTCTATTTTAATTGAATTCAATTACCGTCAAGGGCATTGTGGCGAAGTCCTCATTTTACCTTCGTGGAGGATGTTTTTAAATTCTTATTTTTATTTGCATAAGGGTAGAATGTAAACATGGCGATTTTGAACCATAATATTGCTGATTCGTGTAAATGCTAATGAAAAAAATTGCTATAAATTAAAATTTAAAATAAATAATTATTTTAAAGATATGTAAATGAGTAATTCCGATGTGTACAGAAAACGTGTGTTCTCACTCCAAACTTCAAACCACATAATCGAAACATTTAACTTAAAATTTTATTAAATTCCGCACGGTGTAATTAACAACCGAGTTTTAAGTATCTATCAAAACTAAAAACCTATTCTTCTTCTTTTGTTTCTTCAACCGAGTCGTTGGCAATTTACAAAATTAAATCACCTCATAATTTATCACACCCCATCAACTGGAAAAGAATTGCAAGGCACTTAAAGCAGAAAAAAAAAAATCACAAGAAAATTCCTTCCACCCCCAACAAAAAAAAGTCAAAATTATCATCTATTTCAGGCTCTTGTTATATCTCATTTCAAAACCGAAAACGCGAAGACGGGAGAAAATGGAATGGATTACATGAGTTTCGCACTGCACTTGATTGGAGTGAGTGGAGATTTATCGACGAAAATAAATGACGCACGAAAAGACGGCTTTCTCTTCCCTTTTCCCACTACCTCCATCTTACCCCTGATGTGTATTCTCAACCCGTCGAAAAATTATGCCTCACAATAAATAATCAAGTCGCCGACACCACCCGCACATATTAATCACCCATTGAAGCTGGGAAGGTTGAGGACGCATGATTGTAGAACGTGCCCTCAGTCACAAAAAGACCTTATGTGTTCAATTCGCGCTCACCTTTAAGCTCAACTGCCACTATTTTCTATCCCATCTTTGATTTTATCACTTAAGAAAATTTATTTTTTCCGACAATCATTTTTTGTTTTTCGGTTATTAATTATTTAATCAACTTACTCATATTTTTAAATTTGATTAAAAACTTGCTAATTTTTTTAAATAGCTTTTTAGCCTTGGGAACATTTAAAATGCTTCCCAAATGTCTTGTTTTAAAGAAATTGAGCAATCAAAGTAAAAATATTGCGGTTAAAAATCTGGAATTTTCAACATTTTTTTTTCCACTCTCTAATTGGAATATGGAAATCCATATTTATGTTTAAATTGCTCGATCTTTAATGCTTCGCAAGATGTAACTTTTCCGGCTTTGCCTGTGTCAAGTAGGTTTCACTGTTTGCTTGACAAACTTTAATATTTTATTACAATTTTTTTTATTAACAACACTGCAGTTAAAATTCTATCTTCATCTTCAACTCCTAACGAACTTTCCTACATCTACTGTAAAAGCGGACTCATTTCACTGAATTAAATTAAATAGCTTATTGCGTGTGATGTAATGAGAGACAAGGCTAAAAGGTCGTTTTGAAATATCGTTTTAACCCCTTCACTTTACAAGCTTACTTCATCCTCCAAAACCTCGAGAGAATCAAATTTGGATGCCCGGTTACACGCCGACGATCTAAAGTCTTCACTAGGCCAATAAAAGTATCGTTTCTGACATTCCCACTCGTCCGCTTGGCCCCATTCGTCACCAAACCCCACACGCATCCGCAACAAAACAAAGACAAAAGAGCGAAAAGGAAAAATAAAAGAAAATGGGAACGAAAAAAGATGCCCTGCAACTGCTGCTGTCGGGGCAATAAAAGTATAAAATGCGTCTGCTATGAAAAGCCATATTTCTGTTGCACTTGTCATATCATCTTTCACAGGCCCTATTTGTTGCAACTCTCCACAACCACAACTTCAAACCCAAAAAAAAAACACCAAAAGAAAACCAAATGTTTTCTCTTTTTTAATGTCTCGTGTTGGAAGTGGACATAAACCAAATAAAATAAGTTCTTTCAAAGTTTGTTTATCTAGTTTTTGGCAACCTAATTTTTACTCAATAAATTAATTATGACCCAATTCTTTCAGCACTCCAGAAACACCAAAAACAGTAAAAACAAACTTTGAATTTGCCTATGTTTATAAAAACATTAAAAACAGCAAAGCAGAAACTCTGAAAGCAATTAATAATTAATACCATTGACTAAAATGCTATTCTAAGACGAACTTCTTTTTTTATTATTTGCACCCAAACATACCTCAGACGTGTATAAACCAGTGGAAACCTGGAAAATCTTTATCAGCATTCGTTAACCCACAGGACCAGCACTATCAGGCTTTCCAACCAAACCAAAGATTGCAATCAGGAACAAACCATGACACTTTTGCACCGAAATCATAGCCCAACATGACGTAATGACGGCCGCCTGGTGGTCACTGATTACACCTCTCTGTGATGGGAGCTAGTCGCCGTCATAAAAAAACCGTAAAAGTTGCACGCTAATCTGGGGAGTGAGGCCAATGTTGGATATAGGCGACGCCATCTCACTGATCTCCTCCTACACATACTAACAAGACTGCCTTTTTCTTTTAAGCTGCTAGAATATTTATCGTAACATAAAAAACATCAAACTTTTATAACCAAACCTGAATTAATAACAGTTTTTTAAACATTTAAGAATGGGCCGATCCCCAAGCAAAATAAAAAAATAGTGCTAAACAAAACATTACAAATTTAATTTGTAATATTGCTTGATAAAAATCAAAGCAGTTCAATTACACAACTACCGTATTTCTTCCATTTGTCCGCGGGCCTCCATCAGCCCGCGGACCTCCATCAGCCCGCGGACCTCGAATAACGCGTGGGGTAAAATTAAAAATTGCAAATAACGCGCGGACCTCGTATAGCACGCGGGGCTAATGTCACGTTTCCGAAACGTAACGGGGGAACATATCGGGGAAACGTATCGGAAATGTATCGGAGGAACGTATCGGGGAAACGTATTCATCAAATAAAGTCAAAATTCATGAAAAATTTATCAAATAAAGTCGAAATTCATAAAAGATTCATAAAATTAAGTCAAAATTCATGAAAAATTCATAAAATTAAGTCGAAATTCATAAAATTAAGTCAAAATTTATAAAATTAAGTCGAAATTCATGAAAAATTCATAAAATTAAGTCGAAATTCATGAAAAATTCATCAAATTAAGTCGAAATTCATGAAAAATGCATCAAATTAAGTCGAAATTCATGAAAAATGCATCAAATTAAGTCAAAATTCATCAAAAATACATCAAATTAAGTCGAAATTCATGAAAACGTATCGAGGGAACGAATTCGGAGAACGAATCGAAGGAACGAATTCTTGGAACGAATCTAAAACGTATCGAGGGAACGAATTCTTGGAACGAATCGAAAACGTATCAAACGAACGAATTGTGGGAACGAATCGAAAACGTATCGAACGAACGAATTCTTGGAACGAATCGAAAACGTATCGAGAGAACGAATTCTGGGAACGAATCGAAAACGTATCGAACGAACGAATTCTTGGAACGAATCGAAAACGTATCGAACGAACGAATTCTTGGAACGAATCGAAAACGTATCGAGGAAACGAATTCTTGGAACGAATCGAAAACGTATCGAGGGAACGAATTAGGGGAACGAATCGAAAGCGTATCGAAGAAACGAATTCGGGGAACGAATCGAAAACGTATCAAGGGAACGTATCGGGGAAACTTTTTCCCATTTGTAATAAGCCGCGGACCTCCGTTAGCCCGCGTACCTCCGATTGTGCGCGGGGTTGACAATTTTATTGCATGTAGCGCGCGGGTGCGCTATTGGAAGATATACGGTATCTCCTGATTCCCACGTCTCTAACCTACATCTGCTGTGATAGGAAAATAACCTAGCCTCGCCTAACCTATCCTAAATCTGATCCGGTATCTGAGCAGAAAATGTGAACCACGATACTTTTACCGATAGGCATTTTCAATCAAAGCATTTTCCCCTGTCGATACCCACTTCCTTTTCGTTATCGGTCAAATGTGTCACTTCCAACGTCGTTTGGATGTACGGCCGGCGCCCAATATCTTGATTCCAAATTTAAACACTAAATTCCATGTTTTGCACACGAAAACACTAGTCTAAAGTTGTTTATTGCTCGGGATACTATCACAAAAAAATCAGCAATAATTTTTTTGCACTCGTGGTATCTCTTGTGAAAATGTTACACGACATAAACAACTTTACAAGACATCTAATTTATTCCATACGCTATGCCTTTAATATAAACGACTTTAGTTGCTTAAATAGCCATTTAGAATGTTTTAAATCAGATAAACAAGTGACAAATCAAGATGATTTCACGAAATTCTCTCCACTTTTCATCATCTCGCTGCAAACATACCTATTGTTAACTCAGCATACACAAGATTTCAAAGTTTATTTACTTCCTTCCGTCGTACTATTATTAATTTCAGAAATTCCGTTTTCAAAAAAGCAAGAATTTAATAAAACTTTTGTACTGTTAAAAATAATATATATTGGCAGGAAGTTTTGTGAAAACCCTCGAAATTCCTCATACCATCAACATAGCAACCATCACTTTCATCAAATGGATATGACCTTTTGCACACCCGACATGTTTGTGTGTGCAACAGCTTAGAAAATGCTAATCGAAAATTCAACAAGACAAATTACCACGCTGAGAGGTAACTATTGCATTAATATTTCACTCCCTAATTCCAACCTCCCACCACGGAACAAGTTAGATTTCACTTTACAAGTAAACCTAATGTTATTAAATTCTTCTCGTGGTCCAGTGGAATTTAATTTTTTTTTTAAAGATAATCTTTAACCATCCCGACAGTCTTGTCCCCCTTCAACTTGTTTTTTTCCCGTTCAATTCCCAATGAACTAGACCGGCTTCTTCCTGGTTCCCTATCGATTACTGTATGTAAATTGTCGTCTTTTGATCTATATTTAACTACCATATATCAATCGCAAAATGAGGCATTTTATATGCAACACCACTACCTCATTTCCCCCTGTCTTCATTCTTTAATACTAATTAACAGTCCAAAAGTATGTCTTTGTACCTGATTAAAATGTAAAACATTTTAAATCTAAATTTATAATACACCAAACTCCAATGTGCATTACACGTTTTGTTTCCTTTTGGAGTGTTTTTATTTCTTCTTGAAATGTTTTTGAATGCACCGTGTGAATTGTGACCATTTAGCCCACTCGTGGGATTGGCACATGATCACTGATGATGCAAGGTGAAGAGAATCAATGGGTCAAGTCTGTCGCAAGACGCGAACGAGGCGAAGAGAAAGCAAGGTATATATTTTACTGAGCGAGATTGCAAGTCACTGACAGATTTTTTCCAGACGGAAATAAAAGCCAAAATAGTTATTTTCCTAGTGCAATCTGTGATATGGTACTTCAGCTTGACTCATCCAAGGTGTCTCGCAATTTTAATAATAATCTTAAAGTATACGAACAATTGACAAGATATGTCTTTCTCTATGCATAAAATCATCAAAATAGCACACACACATAGAATTTACATTCTCATGTTGCAAAACATTCATCCATCTTACACAAAAATAAGATCATGTGATACAATCATGTGATCACAACAATGCTGCAACTGGTGGTGGGGCAAATGGCATGATTTATGCGTTAGTTTGTATGCGGTTTTCATCAAGCTATTGAAAAATATGTCACATAATTGTGAGTGAAACAAAAGTGCATTATGTCATAATTTTCCAAACGTCTATTTTGTCTGTTTTCAGTCATACTGACATTTAAACAATGTGCCTATTGTTGTATTTTGTTTCTATTAAAACACACTGGTTAAAACTTGGAATACAAACAGGTAAGACCCACTCAATTTTAATTCATGCATAACTTTGACTGATCTAATATTTTTGTCCAGAACATAAGGTGGTCTAATAATTTTGACCAGTGTGAGACTTTTTTCGAGTCAACTTTCTCGGGGTTAAATGTGCTATTTTCCTATGTTTATTTAGATGGTTTCGTAGAGGGAAAAGTGGTCTTTCTAGTGCATTTTGATTTCTGTATTAATCTTTTACCACTCTAAAGTTATAGGGTGGAGAATAAAATTTTATGTTTATTTGCTGGTGTGGTCTAATACTTTTGGCCAGGGGTTGTAGTTTTAAGCTAAAATTATATAGACGATATTCACTTGAATCAAGAATTCCGCCTCATCCTGTAAAAACTAAAAATATTTGCTGCTTTTTAATATAAGTTAACAAATAAAAAAAGTCATTTTTCCATCTCTTTCCAATGTCTTCAAGCAACAGAAATGTCACGTACATGTGCGTAGCAAGATCTGTTTAACCTAAGGCTTGGATCGAACTCTTGATTAAAACATTCGCTTGTTTACAACCATTAGCTTAAAATACAAGCAGCAGATCAACCCTAAATATATACCGTAATTTATCTGGTAGAGACTCAGTAACAGATTATGCATGAGGCACGTTAGTCACGTGCCTACGGGCCTCAAGATTCGGGGGCCTTGGCCTTCCATCCTTCTTTTTTTTAAAACAAAGACAACATTATTTTGTCAATAATTAATTTTTCCACGCAAAAAAGTGCAATTTTAAGCAGCCTAGTTTCCAACAAAAATTTATCAAAAAACCAGTATTTGTGGATCTAAAAATTAAAGTTTGTTCAATAAGAGCATTTAAGGCAAGTGTATACAAGCACCTAAACCCTAAAAAGTTCACTTTCAGCAACTGGAAAGAAAACTTTTCCTTATTTGAAACCAAAATCTGTCTTTTTTTAAGCCAGTTTATTCATTCTTTTTTTTGTATTAAGTCATCCATCATTTACCACAACAAACCAAATAGTTGAAACTTCTAGCAAACACGCAACAACATAATTTACTAAACTTTTCATCCCACAGGACATTGCTATCCACATGCAACACAAACAGAAGTAAAAAAAAAATAGATAAATAAATAAAGACATAAATAAATAAAAGAAAAAAAACATCCAAAAAAACTGTAATCCATAATAACAAGTCGAGAACAAACAAGTTTGGAAAAAAATATCTCACCTCAGAGAAATGTTTCTGTGTATAAGCAAAGGCCTGCAAGGGAAAAGCATTGATTTATAGTGATGGTAGGGCGTTGACGCCACTTTGCTGATCCCATTAAGCTCCGTCACCCCTGACGATTCGCACCAGTAGCTCAGTCTCCTCCTTCCTTCTCACCGTACTGTCTCAGTGCAAAGAAGCAATGGAGTGAAGAACTGGTGACACGTCAGCTCAATCAGATTTTCCCCTAATAGATATAAGTTGAGCACCGAGACTTGATATTAGGATCGTTCAAAGCCAAAATCAAAGCTAAAAGTGCTTTTCAAGTACCTACAGCAGAATAAATTGCAACTAATTGAAATTTGTTCCACCATGTCGCGCTTTTTTAAATTTTAAGATTCCTTTCCAAGTCACTATTGCAGTGGATAATTCGAATTCAAGTCAGAAATCAAAGATCCTGTTGTGAGGAAATCCATTAAAAATCAATACCACGTTCGTGTTCAAACTTTTAATGGAATGTGTATTGTAAGAACCTCAACTTTTAATGCGAAGAATTAAATAAATAAAATAAAAATGCTTTCCACAGATCTATACACATTTTAATTGAAAAATAAGTCTTGTCTCGGACAGATTTTTTTTCTCAATGTACTAGCTGCGTTCACAAAGTCGTGTTTGTGTTTGTTTTTTTTAATTTTTTAATATCATTAAATAAAAACACGTACACCTAAAACACTTGTAACATGACTTTTTAATGCAGATACTGTTTTTATTACGTAAACACATGCAAAACAACATTGATTTGCGTAGTATAATTATAATTTTACTTCATATTACTAGAAAAATTTGAAAACGTCATGTTATCTCGAAAGCAATCAAATGTAAAAGTAAGCTTCACTGCGCTTCGTTTGTCACCTGTGCTGTTAGCATTGACCATATAATCCAAAATGGATTGATTGACGCCATAGGATTCGAACAACAGTTTAATGGAAGAAAAAAATCTCTTGCTGTGACCTTTAGCCATTGGGCAAAATGGACTACAATCCAAAATGACCAACCATTTAGAAGCACTAGGGCCACATCCAATATAAATGATAAACATTGGATAACTCTTATTTACCATTTTTTTTTTTTAAAAAGTCAATTTGCAACTAAACAAACATTCTCATTTTAACTCATCCCAGCCTCGATAAAACAATATTCAGATTTTACTCCCTTATCGACTACAACCTCTCTTGGAACTCCAAGCAATGGAAAACGAGCGAGAAAATGAGCCTTGGGAAAAAATATACAAAAATGAAAAATATATACAATTGATGTTGAAAGGAAAGAAAGTTATTTCCATCTTACATGTGCACGGGCTACAGTTAAAAGAGAGTCGTTATGACGAGTGAAGACGACGTCAAGTCATACGCTCTTTTATTAAATTGTTCCCTGCAACAGATGAACTCGAGAAAAAAAAATTTCCAATTTTGAGTATAAAAAACGAATGAACCGCTGACTATATTTTTTTTTAAATATCATCTCGAGAAAATTTACAATTAAATTGACTGACATTTTGAATGTGTTGTTGTGTGTTTTGAATAAAAATCAATCATTTATATAGCATTGAAAAATTAATGTTACAATTGGTTTTGTGTGATAATCAATATCGCAGGAAATGGAGTAAGAAGTTAAAGCTCATTAAATTGTAAGTACGATGAATCATTCCACCCAACAACACCAATAACAGATAAAATGCAAACAATCACGTAGGAAAACGTGCTTTGTTAAAATGTTGTTTATTGTTGTTTTGAAAACAAATAAAAACAAAAAAAATCCAAATCTCAAAGAAAAGAAAAAAAAACCTCAGCCACAATAAATAAATAAATAAGAAATTTAGATTCTCATAATAAAATTTTCAACAAGAAATGGATAAGTTGTCAAAACTGACACTCTAGTCATTGATAGGATGGAAACCTTTTAGGAGAGCCGTATAACATATTTCTAACGGAATCAATTTTTGTACAAACACAAAGATCAAACTTTTGACTCAGTTTGAACTTTGAAGCTATATAAATTTCTATTGGGACAAAATTCTCCAGCATTTGTCAATAGCAGACTACGATGATGATTTTTACCTTGAAATTTGTCGAAAAATAAACACCGTCAAAGCTGAATCATTTACCTGTGTAACTTGCAGCTCATCAATTTATCATCTAAGAGCTTCAAGATACACACTTTTATTTACATGCTTTTAAGAACCATGTGACAAAATCTCTTTGGTTGGGGACAGAGTATAAAGAAGAGACAGTTGGGCAATGTGAGGCGGTTCCTTTGACAAAATATCAAGAAGTAGCGTTGCGCCTTGAGTAATGGCGGCATACTAAAGAAATTTGTAAGGTAGAAATGTGAACTAGGTAATTTTATTTAAACTAAGAAAATTATTTGTATTTTTGCAAACCTTTCCTAATGCTTTGTGACATGTGATGACTGTACGTTTCAGTTTTAGACATTGACAGCAGCGGTAAAATAAAGCTTGATTTTGTTACTATTCGATAATTATTTAGTTTTGTAATTTGAAATTCAGCTTTAGCAGCTGCAATTACCTGCGCAGGGTTAGCATTAGCTGATTCGGGTATTGACATGTTCTATGCTAGAGGAGTGGTGGGTGGCGAGCGGCTGCTCATCGCCTTTCTCTCAGCTGTTCGTCGCCTTTCTCTCAGCTGCTCGTCGCTTTTTTCTTGACCGTTTGTAAGCACTGTCTCAGCTGCCCGCTAGAGTGGCGACTAGCGGCCGGGAGATAGGCGACGAGCAGCCGAGTGATAGGCACCGAGCGGCCAAAAAAAACGAGCGGCAAACAGCCAGGAAACGACCCACCCAGTTACGCTGTCATAAACGAGTCTTGGACAATCCATGAAAGCTCTGGTTTTATATTTAAAGCAAATCAAGTCGGCTCAAAACTTTGATCGATTCTTGCAACCAAATTCCTCCATGTGTAAGCTTAAAGTAAATCCAGGAGTGAAAGTGGACCGGAACTCTCCAGAACGCTGTACCAGTAAAATCTTTTAAATCGGAACAGCGTCTGAGTCACTCCTCCTTTAACCACACCTATGTTAATTTTCCTATGCGCATCTACGTATACGTCTATTTTTGGATCAGTCAACTAGTTGAGATCCGTTCTATTTTTGGCTTTTATTCATTTTGTCCTATTAAAAACCCTCAATTCTTTAATTATTCACAAAATTGTTTATTCCAGTAACCATGTGACCAGAGATCACCTAGTGATCTCTGGCACCTATTCCTATCATTTGTTATCAAGGCACCAAACCATACACTGGCTTGCTCTTGACCTTCCAGTCATCCAGACTTAGTTGCCACCGCAACAACGTCCCTTTGGACCCGCAAGTACACCAACTTTGACAATCCTACTTTGCGCTTGCCTGCACTGCCCCATCTTTACGAGTAATAAGTTTGAACATTGCCATGATTTTTTAGATGTCCTTGGCATCCCGTACCCTCAGCACTACGCACTCTTTGGACTGTTATCTATATTTTACTCCTAACCGGGTTGGGCAAGTGGACCCTCATTACAAATTTAATTGTGCCACGACTACGGAGGTTTCGTATGTCCAACGCCCTCGACTACGGCCATACAACAATTGGAATCTCCAGGACCTGCATGCGCATTCCTTCCCGCGCGCATTACGTTACAAATATTACAGACACCCAAGGCAATTTCGTGACAGTCATTATAATAAACATATTTATTTTCCATATTTTTTAGAAATAGTCTGCAAAAAATTTGTAGGACTAGCTATTTCATTATTATTATTTTTTACTTTTGTAATCTTGATTTTTTTTTTAACTATACAACACCTGTAGTGACCAGCTGGATTAATCATCCAGCTTTAACTAATTCCCTTCATTTTTTAACAAAATATAATCTAAATCAGTCATCAGTGGGCATTTTTCTATTTGCAAATGTTGGCACTCGCGGTCAGTAAAATGCTGAAGTGGAGTTTTAGTCGCCAGCCACCAGGTGGAGTGCAAATAGAACTACTAGCCATGCCTTAACCCACATTGCTCTACTGTCTCTTCTCTATACAGTGGTTGGAGATACAAATAACTCATTATGTTATCCTTCTCAGCCAGTAAGGACAAACTTGAATTAAAGATGACCACACTTAATAAAATTTTCCTAAAATTAATTATTAACCACTTACGAATCCAACATAAAATATACATTCAATTTAAGGCTAAACGTAGTTGAAGGAATTGTAACATAAGCCAATACTGGAACCGATACCGAAACTATCTGAAACATGTTTAACTGCAAGTAAAACAACTATATGAATGTGCCGATTATTTTTAATCAACATCCCCTTGTGGAGAATTTTTATTCTGTGCATTTGTAATCACGCTGCAAATAGCTACGAACAGGTCAATATCAAATCGAAGTTGGTCGCAATCACAAGTTTTTGTAACAAAATTATAATTAAAAACTTAAATAAAATTACATTACACTAACCAGATTTAAAAATTATTTACACGTACAGTCTCTGTAAACTCGTCTGTAACAGTCCAAGACAAATTAAATTCAAAAAAAAAAATCCACAATAATGTGTTCATAATTTTACTAACATTAAAGCAGCATTAAAATAATTATAAACCCCAACCTCAAACTTGATACCAAGTTGCTAATCTCACTTTATCCCCGCCTTGCTTCTTGAAATGGGTATTTTGCATCAACAACTTTGCTAACCTGGTTAATTTTGTTCCTGCAATTAATACTCCAACGTTATGAACTTGATATTTTTTTAACAATTCTATCACCATTTCACATGCAGAAGTTAGTGTTAAACATTTTTGGCACAGTTTGTTATTAGTACAGGTGCAATATATAGTGCAAACAAAGTGCTGCTTATGAAGTAAGCAGGACTTTTAATTAATCAACTCCCACGAGAAAGGGAAGAAAAGGAGCCAAGTCACCTCTGGAGAAGCAAGTCCCGAGAAGCCAATCATTCCTAGCCCATAATTACGCCTCAACACACTCAACAAGAGCGAGAAGGTTGCTTTTCAACGAGAGCAGGCTCATTTAATGAAAATGCAGTCACGTATAAACCCTGAAAAGACGAGAATAGAGATTCGAGAGCCCTGCAATCAATACAATGTCAGAACTCGTTCAAGACAATACAACGACCATCACACGCATGCTAACTATCCTTTATGCAATTAAAAAGTATCAATAACAACCAGCCAAATATTGATCTAAAATGAAGCGACAAAATAAAAAATAGAAATAAATTAGTTTTCGGCTTTTAAGAACTCACTAGCTGCATAAAAAAGATGTTGTTTTATGTGGTTTTGGTGTTGATGTTTTTTGTTGTATATTTCAACATCATAAAACAAAAACACAAACACCTAAAACACTTGTTTCTTTTATTTATGTAATGAAGAAATGAGAATAAAATAAACCACATTCACAATTACAACACACAACACACAAGAATGTTGAAGACGGTTTGTTTTTTAAAGAAACATCTCACCAATCTATTTACTCTGGACTGAGTGGTCAATTCTCGTCAATTATGTACCTTGATCATACCATCCAGTGCAGACAAAAGACAGATGTCCCTGGACCTCAAAGGTTTTTCATGCCCCTGGTTAGCAAATGTCAAACTGATGTGAACTGAAGCGGGATATTTTTTCCCCACTACTAGACACATCCACCAACCATCCGCATGAATTCAGGTTTGGGTAGTCGCTGTGTTTCAAGCTAACGATCGCAGGCAAGTAAAACCGTCATTTGCTTGCTCCTTAAGATTCTTCAATGTAGAAAAAACATCATCGTATATTTACAGAAAATTCTTGGTCTAACTCCCGCCCCTAAATTTCTGGTTGGGAAAAACGGCTCAGACTCAATAAAATTCAGAGCCAGGAGTCGAACCCAGATCCCCAGTTTGCTGGACCGGTGTCTACCAATGCACCTTCCCTACACTATAGGTGCTAATGCAACCTTAACTATAAAAAAAGATGGGCATGAGGCATGCCTGCCTAAATTTAACATTGAACATGTTACTGCCCAACATTTTTCAGTTTTCGATGTCAATTTCAACCGAAATATTTGATGTTCAAATTAAAAGTTTTTCCAGCACTTAACCGAAATAGGCATCAGAGAAATCTACTAGACAAGAAGCTGAGTAATGATAAGACAGCTGCAGTCTGTGCCCTTCCGATAAAACGTGGTAAAAGTGCTAGACATTTGATGGCGGTTGGAATGCCATACGTCTCTGATATGGCAATGAGGCGCAAGTGATACCATACACCACAAATGTCTCTCCTCGGGGAGCTTTGCTCTGTTCCGCTCTACTCGACTCAACTCCCCTCCTTCTGCAATTGCCCACACCATACGTGATGATAGCCGGCAATTGGCAGCAGACGAAGCCGCCATGCGACACCCCGTAGCGCGTGCATGATCCGCGAGGATCAGCGTACGGAAAAATTCAACGCTCTTCTCATTAAGGCGTTTGTAAAAGGCGTCGAGTGTTTAGACATAGATTGCATTTCAGATCCGTTACCGAAACAATAAGCCATGTGTTTTATGAAACGATTTCGCTTCTTTATTGTTATTAATATAAACTCGTTTCAGTTTGATAAAACCACGCGTCGTTTAAGAAGCAAGTCACACACAAATTGAGACTGACTTCCAGCTTAAACTGGTGAAATATCGACTTAGATTTTTTTTATTTAAACATATTGGTTGCATTCAATTTGGAAAAGGAGGCGTTATTTCTCCTTTTCCATAAATAACTTTGGATAATTTCCAAAATGGCCACCGATCTAACTTGAAACAACTGCCCACGTGCAATGAATAAGTCACTTCAGCAAGAACAATAAGAAGGTCAATTGGTGTCTTATCTTTAAATCATTTTTATAAGTCATGGCAAAAGTTACGTCAATCAATGAAAACAAAACAAAAAATCCAAAAAACTGGTTTACTTCTATTTAAACGCCTTGATCAAAATAGACGCCGAGGGAGAGGTGGGTGGCTCTTCAAAACGATTAAACGTCCGGGCATTTATTCGGAGGTTTACGGTACAGGTATTTTAGATCACTTCCGGCCATCAAATGTCGTTTATGACAAATCAGCTCTATTTAACTCTGAAAACTTAACTCTAAAAAAGAACTAATCAAATTAAATTTTCAATTTTGCTTTGAAATTTTCTTTCTTTCAATTTTTTCCATTTCTTCACCTAATGAGATAATTGATTTTTCATTTCTTCATCGACAAAGACAGTCCCATGACTGATCACCGTGTGAGGCTGATTTTGACAGGCTGATTTTAATTTTTAAATGTATCGTATGAGCCAGGCGAAACCAGCCTTTGATTGGCGCACGCGCACAAGTCTAATTTGCAACAAATGCGCCGCAAACTTTAATCCGAACAAACAATTTAATCAAATTACTCGAAAAATAATTGAAAACCATATTGGCTCTGATTCTTGATACTGTCAAACGGTAACGCATTTAATTAACTTCAAATTAAATGTTATTTTCCACTTTAAGATCATCTCTCAGCTGCAGCTAGGAATACTCTGCACCCTCCAATCAATTACCATTTAAAATGCAACCGTCAAATTACTTATTAACTCAAGAGTAATCAAATATCGATTGTACCAAATCCATTGCTACGCATTTCCAATCCATCGATGCAACATAATTCGATTTCCAATCAAAACAAGTTTGTTTTAACACATCTTTGACCTAATCGTTGCTGATGCGTCACTCAAGTTTCTTTCACAATTAACTCAAATAGTGCGCAAATCCCATTCAATCCAGAGCAAACTTTCCCTCTTTGTATTCATTCAATACCCAAACACAAATTTCACATGTCGTAATTAGTGGTTGTCTACCAGGTTGCATTCACCATACGAAACAAATTACGCCGTATACGGTCTAAGTTATTATTACATCATTTCCTCTTGGCTGCTCGTGTTGTAGCGACCACTGGCAACATCAGCAACAACGCTGTGTGGATATGGGTCACCAGATTGTCATTGGAAAGCACTAGCAGTAACTTGTACAGCGAATACACTAATCTAACCAGAACGAATTGCAATATAAATCCTGATCACTGCAATTGACTTCAATTTTTAAAGCCACGTTAATTCAAACTTACAGCTTACTAAAACCCAACAGAGCGTGCGGATAAACAACATGAAAATACACAAGTAAATCGACCGTGTTCAAAACAGACCGAGCGGGTTTCAAATTTAAACTTCGGTTGAAACAAGAGTACAAAAAGATGAGATTGGACTTGGGAGTCTAACCGTGCGGCTGACAGAACGCAAGTCACTGTAATTAACTTGGGATTGGGAGTAAGTCGGAATTTATTGTAAAGATTTTGCTGCTTATAGTTTCAAATGTCCAGTAATCTCTATGTATCTCCAATTGGAAACAAGACCCGTGGGAACAGTTACGCTAATAATAAATAGTGGCTGCAAAAATCAGTAAGCTGCTAGTATAGATCCTCCACTTGAAACCCCGGCGCTTATTAATTTCCGCTGTATTGCTGACCAAGAAAATAAAAAATTAAGATGCAAGTAACTGTTCCATTTTTCATTAAAATCTAGAGGATCTTCATCACTCATCAGCTGAAATTAGTTTGTATAAAAACAAACCCTTTTGATGTCAGTTTTTTTGGAGGGGGACATTTGGAATGACATCATTTCTTAGAGCCAATCACATCGTTTACAGACACAAATACACAATTATTTTTATTATTATTGTGAGAATGTAATAGACAACCATAAGATAAGAATGCTATGCTATAAAGTAGTCCTGTAGTTGGTTGGCCAATGAAACGGCCAATCCGCTTAACGCAACAAAAAATGTTACACTAGGATAATAAACCGCACTCACAATTATTACCAGTGTCAGGGGTAGGCAAGCCTGACTTTTGCCTAATGCCCCGCACTTTTGGGGCCTTGTGGCCACCAGGCACCTAGGACCCCAAAGACCCCACTTTTTCTTTCAATAAAAATCGGTCATCATGTTTAATCAATGTCAGTTTACGGTTTTTTTTTTACAGTGGAGGGAGGGGGCCTCGTGGACCTCGAACCTCACATTTCCCTAGGGACCGGAACCGCGGTAGGTCACAAACGGGTCAATTTGAAAGTAAGCCACAATTTTTGCTGCAATTTATTATAGTAATTGTCTGATTTTAATTTAATCTTGGATTACTATTAATTCTCCAACCATCTGAATCCCATCTAAATCTCTGTAAAGATTTAGATATCTTGGACATCAATATTTTGAGCGTCGTACTCCTCGAAACGAGCAATTCTCATGAACAAACTGGGAGGAAAATTGATTTCTCTGACATTGGTTTTAAGCGTCGTTTCCTGTTCCTCGAAGATCATATTTCGCATTGTCAACAGGAAACGCTCACAATAAAATTTTATTCCATCTAACCTTCACTTGACACCTTAAAAGTTTGACCATCTACCAAAATCCCTACACAATTTTTATTTTTAACGCGAGTCTTCCCATTTTTATCAAACAAAGCAAAAGTAAATCGGATTAAGATTTTACAAACATTAACGAAGATAATGAAAAAGAAGTTACTTATTACCAACATGGTACAAAGCAATTGTTTGCTCGCTATTTGAACAACTGCCAACATTTTGACATCCTTTTTAATGCCACTTCATTGCGTCCTGTCCAAGTTCCGTGGTGCGAATTATACAATCCTCAAATCAACAATAACAACGCCAATACAGCTCCCTCTAATTTCTCCATCAAAAGCTTAGCAATCATAATCGCTGTTCAGTAAGTGCACTGTCAATTGGCATATTTTCACTCATTTAGGCATCAAAAGCAGGGCTGGTTCAGACGTCGGTTTTACGGGCCCCAGACCTAGCTCAGAGAAGCCCCGCACTTTCAAATTTCTAAGAAAGTTGGTAATTGATAATTACTACGGCAAATATTTTGAAGCCCTACTAATAACTTTTTTCAGAGGCTTTTTTCAAAACCTCCAGCCGGCTCTGATCAAAAGTTAGGGACCTGCACCAAGCATGGTAGACATATTTACGTACAATAGAATTTAAAATTGTATACAGCTCATGAGGTGCTTTTACCTAAAAATTGAATTTACCTTCATAATTAATGTTTATCATCACCTTTTATCAAAAGAAGTAGGGGGCGCCA